>CANXYC013118042.1:0-11761 GCA_948193065.1 Aleurites moluccanus
TGTGTAAAACTATCTAAAACATGCATATTCATTCAATTTAAGCAATAACATGCATCATACATAACATATAAATAAATGAAAAACCCCTTAGGTTTACCCCTTTATAACTTAGGTTCTAAGCCTTTAAGCTATGGTGTTACAAGGAGGTTGACATGGTAGTTAGGAGACTACCTTATTCTGAGTTGAGAGCAGTAGTGCTGGTGGGATTGTTACTGAAAGGGAAGGCTTGGACTTGGTTTTTAAGGAGAATGGAGCCCAGGCCATATGGTGAGCACCCACCCTCATAGACTGAGTTTCGGCAGGGTTTGATAGACGAGTTTATTATAAAGGGGGTGAAGAGACAGTTGGAGCAGGGGGATAAATCAGTTGAGGAGTACGCGAAGGAGTTCATCAAGCTGAGTAGGTACGCTACTCATATTGTTCCTACAAAGGCTGGTATGATAAACAGGTTTAGGAGGGGTTTACATGCTGCACTTTACAATGCATTATTGGCTAAAGACTTTACTTCTCTGATGATAGTTATCGACAAAACTACACAGATGGAAGAGAAGTATAAAATAGAGAGGGCAAAGAGGGACCAGAAGAGGAAATGAGGTCCAGGATCTCAGGTTAGGAGGGGGGAGAGCAGCTCCCAGCCTAGGCAGGCAGAGCCACTGCCTCGGTTTGATCAGCGTTCAGCTACTAGTCGGAGGAGGAGAGTTTAGAGTAGGGGACTACCAGTGGTATGGTCTGCACTTGCTTATTCACAGGGTTCCTGTAGACCAGTTGCACAGTTGCCTAATGTGCCTATTTGTGGGTTCTGTGGATGGAGGCACAGAGGGGAGTGCTGGTTACAGTCAGGTGCCTATTTGAAATACGGGCAGCATGGTCACTTCATTAGCAGATGTCTATTATGGGGTGAGCAGCATCCATTTGCTAAGGTTTCTCAGCCGACGGTACAGATGAGCTAGAATATGGGCAGAGAGGCTTCAGGCAAAGGTAGAGGCAGAGGAGGACAGGCTCCCAGTGGTAGTCAGGCCCCAATTGGTAGGGGTTAGGGCAGAGTATTTGCAGTCAATACCCAAGAGGCTTAGAGATCAGACAATGTGGTCACATGCACTATTATGATTCAGAATGAGATTGCAGATACCTTATTTGATTCTGGTGTTACTCATTCCTTTGTGTCACCACAGTTTGCACTAAAATTGAATAAGGAAAGGAAACTGTTGCATGTGCCTTTAGTGATTGCTACTCCTTTGGGGGAGAGTGTTGATGTGGACTATTACTATCCTGATTGTGTGATTGAGATTGATGATAACATATTACGTGCTGATCTGATTGAGTTGCTTGTATTAGAGTTAGATGTGATTCTGGGTATGGATTGGCTTACGAGGCATCTGGCGGTTATTGATTGTTAACAGAAGAAGATCAGGTTTCAGCCTGAGGAGTAGCTAGAGTTTGAGTTTCAAGGTGATATACGGGAGTTCAAGGTTAATATGGTTTTTGCTATCCAGGCTAGGAGGATGATCGGGAAAGGTTGTTCAGCTTCTTTGGCTCATGTGATAGATGTGCAAAAGTCTTCTATAGATCTTGATTAGATATCGGTAGTTCAGGAGTTTCCTGATGTATTTCCTAAGGAGTTTCCAGGATTACCCCAAGATGGAGGGATTGAGTTTGAGATTGAGGTGCATGCAAGCACTGATCCTATATCCATTCCTCCATACAGAATGGCACCAGCTAAATTGAAGGAATTGAAGGTGCAGTTACATGAGCAATTGGATAGAGGATTCATCAGACCAAGTAGTTCTCCTTAGGGTACACCGGTATTGTTTTTAAAGAAAAAGGATGGCTCTTTGAGGATGTGTATTGACTACAGGCAGCTGAATAAGGTGACAGTGAAGAACAAGTATCCATTCCATGGATATATGACTTGTTTGATCAGCTGCAGGGTGCAAGCTATTTTTCGAAGATTGATCTGAGATCTAGGTATCATCAGCTGAAGATTAAGAAGGGTGATGTACCTAAGACTGCTTTCAGGACCCGATATGAGCATTATGAGTTCTTGGTGTTGCCATTTGGGTAGATCAATGCACCGACTGCATTTATGGATATGATGAATAGGGTGTTCAGGTCATTTTTGGATAAGTTTATCATTGTATTCATTTATAACATTCTTATCTACTCCAGAAGTAAGGAGGATCATGTGAAGCATCTGAGGATTGTATTACAGAAACTTCGGGAGCATCAGTTGTATGCTAAGTTATCTAAATGCCAATTATGGCTAATCGAAGTGTGTTTCCTTGGGCATGTGATATGCAAGGATGGTATTAAGGTGAATCCTCAGAAGATTGAAGCAGTTGCAAATTGGCTTTAGCCTACCAGTGTTTCTGAAGTTCACAGTTTTCTGGGTATGGGGGGTATTATAGGAGGTTTGTGAAAGATTTCTCCAGGATTGCGGCTCCTTCGATAAAGTTGATGTGAAAACAGGAGCGTTATCTGTGGACTGATAAGTGTGAGCCCAATTTCTAGACTTTGAAGTCTTGCCTCACTAGTGCTCCAGTATTAGCATTGCTATCAGAGGGGGAGAAATTTACAATGTATTATGATGCTTTTCGGATTGGATTGGGTACGTACTGATGCAGAATAGGAGGGTGATTGCTTATGCTTCTCGTCAGTTAAAGAAGCATGAAGTGAGCTATCTGACTCATGATTTGGAGATGGCAGGTGTAGTATTTACATTGAAGATTTGGAGGCACTACTTATATGAATCAAAATGTGAGATATATACTGATCATAAGAGTTTGTAGTATATATTTCAGCAGAAGGATCTGAATCTTCGGTAGTGCAGATGGGTGGAGTTATTTAAGGATTATGACTGTGAGATTTTTTATCACCCGGGTAAAGCCAATGTAGTGGCTGATGCACTAAGCAGGAAGTCCATGGGCAGTCTAGCTCATATTATGGTTGGCAAGAGAACCTTAATCCGAGAGATGAGGGATTTGGCAGATATGGGAGTGGAGTTGGATTTGGGATCCCAAGATTAAAACCAGGCTCTGATAGCCCAATTTCGGGTGAAGTCACTGTTGCTTGATGATATTAAAGTGGCTCAGATCCTTATCTACTTAAGCTTAAGTGTCACGACCCGTTTCCATTTCCTGACGGTCCTAGGGCGCGGGAGATGCCGAGGCGACCAGCACCCGTAGAACCCAGCAATAAAATCAATCCTATAACAATATTGCAGCGGAAATTTATCTTACTCATCATCAATCACATAACAATAAATATAGCCAATCACTCATATAACACTATCATACTATCAGTCTATCATTGATTCTGTAACTTTCTGAAACTTCCATATCATATCATTAATAATCTTCAATATTCCCATACATATATGTTCATACTCTAACTATACCATGCAAAATCCATCGAGCAGCTAGGATATGAACATATAAAATAATACAATGTTCATAATATTACAACAACACAAGATTTGAAGAATCCATAAAGAGCCAAAAGAGCTGAGATATCCTGCCTCCTACTCTGCACCTGAAAGGTCAAACAGTGAGAGGGCCAGTATATATGATACTCAGTGAATCTAATATGCATCGACAAATAACAGATAATGGAATACCAATAAGCAGTGAGCAAATGAAATAATAGATCAAACTGCCCAGAATATATGTAATACAAAATGAAATACAAAATATGATTGTAAGTAAACAATCACATCAATGAAGCACATATCACATGGACAATATGGAAATGACAGATATAGAGCCATGAAATACATAGAAATTTGCCAAGCACAAATCACATGTAAATAAATATATATATAACATAAGACTGTATGGGACTTATGACTAGGACATCCCTTCCTAGTATAGGGTATCAATCAATACAATATGCACAAGGTCGACAGCATGAACTCACTACACTTTCAGAACGACAGTTCTATCAAATCACCTCAGAGTCAATAGAAGCGATAAACACATAAATAGATACCATTTCAAAACAATGGCATCGACAATATCAATAACTCATCATAAATCAATTAGATGAGCATAAAGTCAATAAAACATCAATAATTATTGATTAAACAATGACCAAAGGCCTAACGACCAAAAATGGGAACAAACTTATTTTAGTCATTTCCGGCCAAAAAGTTGACGCAATGGGCATGCCATTGTCACTGGCTATGGTGGCATTCAAATGGTTTGCCTACAATTTTTTCGGCATGATTTCGGCGTAATATTGACATTGCCCCAATTATCAATAAACATACATATGGAAAGCAATTTATAGGCAACAACCACAACTCAATAATCTTCAACAAACATTTGAATTTGGCATGAAAAACAAGTCCAACATCAAAGCATAAAATTAGGCAAAATGTCACAATTAGGATTCGGCCAAAATGGCCTTTTCACATGTAAATTTCAAATGATGTTTTAATAATTTAGGCAAGTAATTTGATGCATAGAAGACTCACCTATCACTCCAAATCACCTAGCAAACTCGCTTCGCCACCCAATTCCTCAATTCCTCGATATAGGCCAAAATCGGTGATTTTCTCCAATCGAATTTTCTACCACAATACGAATATCAATTAAACACCAATTAATACCCAATTAACTTATTATATAGCCAATTTACACATCCTAATTCATATATACAAAATCTAATTATACAACTTCAATTTAGGGTTTCAAAATTAGGGAAAATTATTTAATGCATTAATTGATGCAATTAAACCATGTATCCATTCCTATTATCATCAATTTAACCTAATTAAACCATAAAAACCAACAAACAAACAACTTACCCAAATACCTCAAATGGCCGAAATTTGCTCTAGCTTGTTCTTCAATTTTTCTTCAATTTTTATGATTGATTTTGGTAGATTAGTGTTTGTATGGTTTTAGTTTATGGTTTTCTACAATTTCCCTTCACAAAACAATGGAAGAAAGGAAAATTGCTCATTGGTGAACAGAGAAAAACCAGCCAAAAATTGTTCTAGGTCCCCTTTATATAGTAGGATAAAATAGGCAAATTATACTTTTAGTCCTCTAATTTTTAAAAATTTGCTTTTCGTCCTTTTTTATTCGGTAATTCATTCTGATAATTCTATCGGGAATTGGAATTCAAAGTGAATATTCAAACATCTTATTTTTATTAATACTATTTAATAAAAATAGTTTCAGAGTCATTCTAAAATTCAGACTATCAAATTTTTATTATTCACCAAAAATTCATTTTATTTATGGTGTTGCTATTGCTTACTTTATCAGTGTTCTTAAATATTTTCTCCTTTTTCTTTTTACTATATTCACACATGAATATATATTATAATATGTCCTCAACCCAAATTCAAAAATTTATCCGTCGACCGTACTGCTATTTTACGGCAGCTATATCGATACCGACGATTTTTTAAAATTTTTCTCATTTTCGCTTTAACTGAGTTTTCAAAATTATCATTGGTCATTTTGATAATTCTAATCCATATACTGAGAACTTATCATGCATAGATGAGTTAGGACTTTCTAGGGTATTACATTCTTCCTCCCTATAATTAAATTCTTCCTCGAATTTGAATAAAACATACCTCACTGCTGGAACAGGAATGGATATCTGCTCCTCATCTCCTGCTCGCTCTCCCATGTACAATTTTTTATATATATATTGATTCCTTCATAATACTCTTGCCATTGAAATTCCTTTATTCCGAAATTGTCAGACTTGACAATTTACACTTTCTATTGGCTCTACTCTTATGACATTTCTTCATTAACATCAATATTCTGCCCTTCCAATATGTATAATAGTTCTGGCATATAATTCCATAGCATTCAGATATGGAATATCAAATAACATGGTTCATACCTTAAGGAAGAGCCAAACTTTACGCTACACTGTCAATCATTTCTAATACTTTTTATGGTCCCACGTATCTCGGTGTCAACCTTCTTTTCTTGTCAAATCTCATAACACTTTCCATAGGTGATATTTAAAGAGAACATGATCACCAATATTAAATGAACATCCTTTTCAGTTATGTAATTCAATCAATGGTAAATATTGATCTCACTTACCTTTGAACTTCCATAACATATATCCTCATCTCAAAACTCTAATGCTTTAACCTATTTGAACATCTTTCTCGATCTTGGGTCACTTTAATATTATAAATTTAAAATGGCTTAGCCCGACATTTGGTTATCAGAGTCTGGTTTCGATCTTGGGATCCAAATCCAACTCCATACATATATCAATTAGCCAAACTAGCATTTAGACAGCTTGACATACAATTGATGCTCTCACAATGTCTATAACACAGTCCTCAAGTACTCTACAAGTTTCTCTTCACTCCTAGAATATATAAGAATGTCATCTACAACTATTGTGACAAACTCATCCAACAATTTCTGTAATTTCATCTTTAGCTCTTTCAATTCAATAAGTGCCTAGATACAGCTAAATTCCAAACTCTATCTCTTTATCAGGGTAATCCTGACATCTCCTCAAGAAAAGACGTCAAAGAACTCTCGGACCACAGGTATCCGAACAATCCTAATTAAAGTCTTTTACAAATTTACTATGTATACTAGATACGCTGTACTATTCCTTATTTATTATGTTTCTAGCTTGAACAACAGGAATTAAACAAATTCTTGATTCATACTTATCACTCTGGAACTCTAACTATGACAACTAGAATTTGACTTTCTTCTCATAACAATAAATAACTACTCATAATGCAATTAACCAATTCATACCAATCATTACATTAAGTTGCAAATAGGCAACTCTATCACATTAGCACATATAAGTATTATTATCAATTCAATAACACATATCGGATGACAATAATAATTCACTTTTATACTTTCTCTCATAGGTATAGTTATCTCTAAGGGCACATTCAACAGTTATCTTTCTCTATTTAATTGTGATGCAAACAAAAGGACGTATAACACTTGAGTCAAACAATGCATATGTTATGACATTCTATATTTAAAATCATACCTATATCTGCATCATCAGATCTCTATGTCTCTTGGGTGTTAGTAGTGAAAACTCTTTCCTGGCCTTTACTTGTTGGGGCCTGACCACTACCAGATGCCTGACCTCTGCCTCTGCCTCTACCAGGAGCCTCTTTAGTCACATTATGACTCATTTGTATTGTAGGCTGAGACTCTGCAGTAGATAACTGTTGATCGTCCTATAAGAGACATCTACTAATATAATGACCATGTTGCCCACACTTCAGGCAAGCACCTGTCTATTTACGGCACTCCCTTCTATGCCTTCTGCCACAAAAATCACAAATGGGTATACTAGGCATCTGAGTAATAGGTCTGGAAGAACCTTATGAATATGCAGGTGCAGACTGCACTGATGGTCCCTTACTCTGAACCCTCCTCCTCTGACTACCAGATAGAGGTCCCTAATCAAATCGAGGCATTGGCTCTATCAATCTAGGCTCGGAGCTGCTCTCCCCCGCCTACTCTGGGATCCTGGTCCCTCCTTTCTCTTTCGATGCTTCTTCTCTCTCTCTGACCTATACTTCTCTTCCATCCGAGTAGCTTTCTCGATAACTGTCGTCAGAGATGTGAATTTCGCAGCCAATAGAGCATTATGAAATGAAGCATGTAATCCTCTCCTGAACTTGCTAATCAGATCAACCTCAGTAGGAACAATGTGAGTAGCATATCTACTCAGTCTGATGAACTCCTCTGCATACTCCTCTACAGTCCTGTCACCCTGCTTTAATTTTTCAAACTGAATCAAGTTACAGGTCTTCACCCCTTTAGTAATGAACTCATCTATCAGACCCTATCAAAACTCAGCCCATAAGGGTGGATGCCTACCATACAATCTGGGCTCTATCCTCCTCAAAAACCAAGCCCATGCCTTCCCTTTCAGTAACAATCCCATGAGCTCAACTGCCTGGATATCAAAACAAGGTAGTCTCCTAACTACCTTCTCAACCTCCTCCAGAAAATCTATTGGATCACTGCCTCTATCGCCCCTAAACTCGGGCAGGTTTAGCTTCAGAAAGATAAACATAAACACCTCGCCCTCATCAATAACTTTGCGGGCTCCCTGTACAACTGGCTCTCCAACAACCATAGCTGGTTGTACATGAGCTGGAGCAACTGGTACTGCAGCAGGTGCAATAGGGGGTGGCACTACTGCTAGTACTGGAAGTGGCTGTACATTCTATCGCTCCCGCCTCAACTCTGCTAGCTCCCTACGTAGATCCATCATCCCCTTCATCATCTCATATCTTCATGGATCATCAGTCCTCTCTGTATCCCTTGTAGACTGACGGGATCTAGACAGTCCCTCAGAAATAGAAATCCCCCTGACTAGGGATTCATTAAAGGCTTCCTTTTCCTCTCTGGTACCTCGTTCTTCATCGTCAAACATCTATATAAACTATCTAAAAAACAAAACATGTACTCAGTATATTACAAAAGTGCATAATACTTATACATACTTGATGAATATAACAAATGACGATATAGGAATTCCTATGCTCCATGGTTCCCCTAACTCTACCCATACTTTACTTAGTTACTATTCATTTGTAACCTATGCTCTGATATTTGTAAGCCTAGTGCTCTGATACCACCTCTGTCACGACCCGTTTCCGGATCTCGATGGTCCTAGGGCGCGGGAGATGCTGAGGTGACCGACACCCATAAAACCCATCAATCACATCAATCCTATAACAACATTATAACGGAAATATATCTTACTCATCATTAATCACATAACAGTAAATATAGCCAATCACTCACATAACACTATCATACTGTCACTTTGTCATTCATTCTGTAACTTTCTAAAACTTCCATATCATATCATTAATAATCTTCAATATTCCCATACATACATGTTCATACTCTAACTATAACATACAAAACCCATAGAGCAATTAGGATATGAACATAAAAAATAATACAATGTTCATAATATTACACCGACACAAGATCTACAGAATCCACAGAGAGACAAAAGAGCTGGGATATCTTCCTCCTACTCTGCATCTGAGAGGGCAAACAGTGAGAGGGTGAGTATATATGATACTCAGTGAATCTAATATGCATCGATAAAAAACAGATAATGGAATATCAAAAAGCACATGGACAAGATGGAAATGACAGATGTAGAGCCATGAAATGCATAGAAATATGCCAAGCACAAATCACATGTAATTAAATATATATATCACATAAGACTGTACGGGTCTTATAACTAGGACATCCCTTCCTAGTACAGGGTATCAATAAATACAATGTGCATAAGGCTGACAGCATGAACTCACTACCCTATCGGAATGGCAGTTCTGTCAAATCACCTCGGAGTCAATAGAAGCGATAAACACATCAATAGATACCATTTCAAAACAATGGCATCGGCAATATCAAGAACTCATCATAAATCAATTGGATGAGCATAAAGTCAATAAAACATCAATAATTATCGATTAAACGATGACCAAAGGTCTAACGACCAAAAATGGGAACAAACATATTTTGGTCATTTACGGCCAAAAAGTAGACACAATTGGCATAGATATAGAGTACAAAGATTAAGACTGCAAAATTAGTCTGTTGGTTCCACAAAAGGAGAAGACCTGGAACCTGCTCTCTACACCTTACTTGAAAAATATTAAATCACTATAGAGTGAGTATAAAAACACTCAATGAGTTCAATAAACATCACATTACATTAGGGTCGAGTGTTCATCAAGAAAATGAGATAAAGAAATATTAGGTAATAGGTTTGCACACCAATTAACTTGTGAAGACAAATTGGATAACAGTAATAATCAATATTAAATAGGCAGGTCATAAGTATATAAATTGTGTGGAAATAACAAATAATGGGACTTAACACAAAAAACATGATATAATCCACATGTAAATTACATAAGGCGGGCCAGACCTCATGGCTAGGACATTAACTCCTCCCAGCTAGGGTCCATAGTATTCATTGTGCGCAATGCCGACGGTATTCACCCACTGTCCCATCAGTAAGGTAGCTCTATCAAATCAACATATGATAAGGGAAAAAAACATTGATCAAGACAATTAATCAATAGGAATTGATAAAGAACAATGTACTCATCAATGAATGTATAGGTTACATATTATTCAATTGGTGTCATCAATAAAACATATACAAGCAATGGAAGCATTGTTTGGTATAACAATTGTCATGATATTCAAAGTAAGGGTTGGTCACAAAAGTGGTCAACTAATATCAATTACACTGGTGCAATTGGCTAGCCAACATCACTGGTGAAGATGGCATTAGCTTGGTAGGCCTATGAAAGATTCTTTGTGGCATTTTATTGAACACTCGGTATGTAACTTTCTAACAATATTTTGGTAGGGTTTTGGTGGAATTTTAACAATGTCTAAACAACGATCAACAAGTTCACAGTGTAAGCAATTTGATACGCTATTCAATTCCAACAACAAACTAATCAAAATGAGCTTGAATTACAAAGAAAAAACAAAGCAAAATTTCAAAGGAATGGCACAAAGTGGTTCGGGCAAACTAGAGTTTTCACAAATAGTTTCTATAATTCATTTTAGCACTTTAGGCATGTAAAATGATGTATATCAAACTCACATAAACCTTCAAATCGCAAAAATTAAGCTTGAATCTTTAACTTTCTTCAAATGAGGTAAAAATGGCAACTATGCTTTTCCTTTGATTCTACACAAAAATTATCACCAATTTAACTTCTAATGAATACAATTAAACATAATCTAACTTAATTATAGATTATGGAAGCTTAATCTAGGGTTTGATTCTTTACATAACCTAATTAAGGTTTGAATTTAAGGTTTTCCATCAAATTGAACAAATTGATGCAATCAATTGCTAAAACCACCTAATTCATCATTTAAAACATTTAATTAACTTAAAAGAATAAAGAAAACATCAAGTTACCATGAAGTGGTTGTTAGCTAAAATCCTTAAGTTGGGATTCTTAGATTTCCTTTGATTCTTTTGGTGAAAATTGGACAAAATTAGGTTAATCAAGGTTGAAAATCAAGTTTTCTAGGAAAATGGCTTGAAAATTGGTAGAAGATTAAGAGAAATGGTTCGGCCAAGCTTAGGTGGAGGAAGATGATGGAGAAAAATGAGTAAAAATATCTAATTATGGCTTATATAGGTACCAATTTAAGAAAATTAGGTTTTCTACCTCAAACTTGCATTTGTTATAATTTTGACCCTAACGTTTTCTATAACTAATTATGTAAATTCTATTCAGTTTCATATCACGACCCAACCTAGGAGCCACGACGGTCCTAGGGTAGGGGTGTTGCCTAAGCTACCAATACCATAAAGAACCCAATTAACTGTATTATATGGCATGCAATACATATAATCAGCTCAAATAGCTTAATAATGTGTCACGACCCGGTTTCCCGAGCCGCGACGGTCCTAGGGCACGGGAAATGCCAATGGCGACCGGCACCCATAGAATTCAGTATCATTACACAATCTATCAACCTCAATATATTATTCATTTATTATAGTTACCATCCATTATATTATCCTATTAATCAATATGTAAACCTGTCAGTTATCCTGTCCTCATAATGCAATTGGCTGTCACAAGTATATATATATATATATATATATATATATATATATATATATATATATATATATATATATATATATAAAAAAAAAATAAAAAAAATATAGACAAAAAATATAAAATATAGACAATGTAGAACTAATATCA
>CANXYC013118756.1:0-60614 GCA_948193065.1 Aleurites moluccanus
TATATATATATATATATATATATATATATATTATGAAAATATATATTAGGCTTGAATTTAAATGAAAAGGACACAATATTAATTTGAAAAAATTAGCTATGTTTAATTATTATTTTTTAGTTTTTAAGTTACCATTGTACTAAACTTTACTAAAATTTAAATGTTAATATTTGTTAGATTATTATTAGGTATCAAAAGTTTATATCATTTTATTAGAGTTTAAACTTTATAAGCTTACAACTCTCTTTTAGTCTAATTTGATTTTTTTTATTAACTTCAAAAAAAGTATAAAATTATAAAATATGCATTAACTAATTTTAAAATTAATATTTTTTTTTTCAATTATAAACTATATATTTTCTCTTAAAAAAATATAGATCAAATAAAAATAAAAAGAAAGATTATTTTTTAACATAAAAACAAATATCAATAAATATAAAAAAAAATTAATTTATCAAAATATCAGTAATATTTTCAATTCATAAAGAAAAATTAATAATGGCATTTTATCTATAAACATGTTCTCCTTCTTTGTATATTTATATATATTATTATTATTACAGATAGATACATATAGATAGATAGACACTTCAATTTGAGCATTATTTATTTAAACTTTAAATATGAGAAAAGAGTCACTTTCTTTTTTCCAATATGAATCCATTCATATATAATAAATATTTTTACTTTATTTTTTTTTTATTTTAAATGAAATATATAAATAGTGTGATGAATAATCTTTAACATATCATCTTTACTGTGATTAGAAAATTTAGAATTATTTATATGAGTAATTAAAAATTAATGTATAGTATTTGAACTCTCATTTGATTTGGAGTGTTTGATAAATCTGATGATTAAAATAACATTTAAAATTTAACGACAAATTATTGAAATTATAATTAAAATTTTAAAAATTAAAATTTTTAGATCACAACACCTAACTATAATTACTCAATCAAGTAATAAAATCTTTTAAGAAATTAGACATTGAACATCTTAATTATTCTTTTGTAATATGTGAAGTAAACACTTATTCTTTTAATTATCTTTTAAGGAATGTCTTAAGATAATCGTTAAAAAATCTAATATTAATGAGTGATCTAAGATAATCGTTAAAAAATCCATTCATTTAATTACTAGCCTAATTAATTGTAATTAATTGATCACTGAAATTTCTTGAAGTTACGTTATACCTTAATTAAAACCAATATTCATACACATACAACATTGTGTACATATTATATATTATCAACTACGATTTTTCTAATAAATACCTTTTAAAAATTAAAAATTTAGATAATATTAAATAAATAAGTGAAAAATGGAGATTATAACTTTTTACTTTGGAAAATAGTGATTATAATAAAATATAAGCCTATCAAAATCTCTTTTTTTTATCCACCTCATTTTTTTTATATTAATTTTTCTCTAATATTGTTTTTTTATAACTATATTTTATTTGAAATAACTATTTTAAAAGTATCCCAAAATTGTATCAATTATTATTTAAATAAATTACAATAATTATTGAATTTTGATCTGAAAAATAAAATGATCCCTCATTTTGACCAAACTAACTAAATAGTTTCCGATATTTCATTCAACATTTTAATTTTTCCAAAAAAAAAAATCCTATAAAAACATATAAAAGTCTAAAATTTTCAATTACACTATTAAAAAAAAAAGCAATCAAAAAATAAATAAAAAATTGAAATAAAGCAAATTAGAGATAATACAACTGAAAATTTAATTAGAAAAATTCTGTTAATTATAGATCACAAATTTTGAAGAGTAAAAAAAAATTATTAGCAATAATTTCAGAACCCCTAACTTAACTTTAGAAGCATATGCTTACTGACATGCTAAATTATAGTAGTTAGTAATGAACAACAGCAAGAAACATTAAAATAAAGATCTCAAAAAATTAATAACAGCCGCATTTTCATTCAAAATCGAAAGTAAACAAATAAGGCAGATATGAAAGAAACAAATTAAGGCAAAAGAAAACCAAACATTATATATATACTCTAAAAAAAAAAAAAGATGTCAGAGGTTTAATTATTGTTTGCATGATAATAATATTATTTGTATTAATACTTTTGCTTTCATTTTCTTTTTATCAGAAGCATTTTTGGCTGATCGAAGAAAATGACGAAAACTAATAAGAATTGTGTTTTTCTATATTTGTATTTTTATATTTTTGATATTTTTTATTTTTTTTATTTAATTTTAGTAGAAATTTATTTTAGGTATTATTTAAGATATTATATTAATATTTATTTATTTATTTTATTTAAGTTAATTTTGATTTATTTTTCTTATTTATGTAAACATGATGATTTGTTTTTTTTTTTGAAATCAATTACCATATTAAACTGCTAGAGTTTTCTAAAAATTATTTTCTATATATAATCATATTAAATCTTAAGGTTGATGAAGATTTTGATTGAAATAAAATAATATTTTTATGTAAAAATTCATTGATTTCTATTAGTTTGGTATTTATTTAAAATCAATAGACTCTTAAAAAGTTTCAGTTGTTTCAAAAAAATTTTGAATCCTAGTGAGTTTTTATTTATTTAAAAAGCAATTATATATGTAAGTTTCCCAGCATGGAATTGTTGTTTATTACATCAAAATTTTTTTTCTGCCGACTTTGATTTTATTTCCTTTCTATTGTTCCTAGAAAAAAAGGATAACTGGCTGCCCATTTTTTCACATCTTAGCTAGTTTGTAGTTTGTTTGAATGGAGAAAGTGACGTCTCAATAATATATGGCCCTTCTCCTCCAACTCCAAAATGTTAATATTAATTTAGATCGAAAGAATAAAAATTTATTTCATCTGTAGATGAATTTTTGTTTTTTAACCTATATAACTGATACTCTAGCTAGTGCTTACTTTCTGTTTATTGACATATGTCTTGAAATTAAAAACTAGAATAATTTTTATTCTATTACTGATTTAGTTTGAAAGAAATATTTCTCCTTTTTTTGCTCTCTCGCGGCTTACCTCTGTCCTCTTTGTTATGTACTAAGATCTGGGTTGTTGCTTTCTGTATTTGATGTAAAAGATGGTTTCATATCTATCTTGATTTTAGTTCGGTTTAGCCGGTGACTAATAAGCTTTTTAGACAGGGTCTCATATTCGCTTGACTTACTTGATACATTTAATATAAGCTTTTAAACTATCAATTATCATTATAATTTATTTAAAATTTGATTCGATTTATTTAAAATTTAAAATTCAGATTGAGTTACTCAATTTCTTAGTATTTTAAAAAAGTACGGTAATTCTATTTTATTTCTATCCACGAATAAGTGATTTATTTTATCTTTATATTTAAATTTATTTTTCATATTTAAGTTATGTGGTATAGAAATTTATCATGACAGTGTAATTTTAATTTGTTATAGTTTATCACTCCAATGTATTTCTCCTTTTAATGAATATAATTTTATATTTTCTTAAAAAAAAAAAAAAGGCGAATAAGTTTCAAAAGGCATTTTTTCCTACAGGATATAGATAAGGTAAGTACATATTCAAGTTGCATGTGTAGTACGTGATTTTGGACTTCTATCCAATCATACATGTGTAGTACTGTGCATACAAGTGAAAAGATATTTTAATTATATATTCTAACCTACACCACGAGCATACATATGTAAATAACATCACCTACTGTACCTCTGAAAATCTTGATCCTTCCAAGTTCATGAAAAGACCTTGGCTAAGTTTATACAGGAGCAGCAGTGAAATAAATGTACATTTTCGCACAAATAGCAGTTTTCCATACAAGAAGATTTTTCCCTCTCCATGTATGTAAGAGAAATATCGCTCTCTAAAGCCCAACTATTCAGCAATTTCCCTTTTTTCACGATGAATGAAAAAAAGAAGTGAATCCACGTCCCAGACAACTTATTAAAAAAATATATAAAAAAAATTACATACTAAAAGATATAATTAATAATACTATATACATCTTCAGATTAATTATTCTAGAACACTAGCAACGAATTCTTGACATCATATTTCATCTTCTCCAAATTAGGCTGCACAGCAAATTGGATCATAGGTGGGGGTCCACAAGCCAAAGCCAGAGTATCGTCTGATCCTTCAGGAACATGCTTCCTCAGGATACTTTCATTGATGAAACCTACACTATATTGCCACCCTTCCTTAATAGATTCTTGAACAACATACCACACCTTTAATCTCTCACTGTGTTCCTTGGCCCAACCATCAAGCTCTTCTCTTAACAAAATATCATCCTCTGATCGATTTGCATAGACCACATACATTTCTGTATCATCTTCTGGGTCCTTCAAAATTGTTTGAATCACTTGATAAATTGGGGTTATCCCTGTTCCACCAGCCAACATGGTTAGCTTCTTTGCAAACCTTGATTTACCATGGACCATAAAATTCCCTCTCCCAACATACTCAATGTGACCTAATGGCCCTTTCACGTCTGTTACTGACCCTAGGTTTAATGAGTCAAGGTATTGGGACATTAGTCCTCCATTAGGGAACTTTGGGTGCACACCCTTGAAGTAAATCTTTATCACAAGATCAAAGTACCCCACAACATCAATAGTGCTTGTTGGTGTGTAAGCTCTCATGCATAGCTTCTCATCAATGGTAGCACATAAAAATATGTGCTTTCCTACTGGTAATCCTAAAACTTGATCTTCTGATGGTAATGCAAATCTAAAGAGTCGCACATCATGAGATAATGACTCTTTTTTTATTAGCTTGCATGGGATTTTCTCACGCGGTATCAGAGCAATGCTTCTTACTGGTTTAGGTGGTGCGATTTCTTTAATAGGAGCTAAATGGGTTGCTCCGTGGACTGAGTTGTTAGGTGAGGAAGCACCAGAATCAGATGCATAAGATGATGTAGAATTGACAAGTTCACCAATTCGATAATCCTCCAGCATTTTTTTGGCTTTATCGGAATGTATGGCATCAAATTCTTCAGTACAGTCGGTTCCTGCATTGATCAGAATGCTGTCGGTGCCGCCAGGATGTTCTTTAAGGAAGCGAGTGCAGTCATAAACGTGGCCATGGACGATTATCCAACAAGAGTCGGCGGAGTTGTGTTTCTTGACCTCAGCCATGGAGAAGGTTTCTGAGGAAGTGTTCATGAAAGGAGTTGAGACACTTTTCTTTAGTGTTTGGTTACTTTCTGATGATATTTCCAGGTGTCTTTCTTTAGCCATCCATCCACCGGAGTGGTTGCCGGGCACGGTGGGGTGCTCAAAGACAATTCCGATTTCACCCTTGTGTCGTTTGCACACATTTGTTTTTATCCGGAACCAGCAGTTGTTCATCATTCCCTACACATAAAGAAACGTTAGACGACTATTGTTCAATTGCACTTTGTGAAATAGTTATAAAGATTAAAAAAAAATGTAGGATAAACTTTGTGAACAAATAATTAAACTAAAAAATAGATCTAAAATTCGTGTATATATATACCCTTTAATTCATAATTTAGAATTTTAAACTTTAAATTTAAAAAAAAAAAAAGAGTTAATGATATTGTTAAACATTGTTTGTTTATAATTAAAAAAGAACATTCATATTTATAAGGAAAGATAAAAAAATTAATGTATAAATTAAATTTTATATAATTTAAATTCGATCTGTTTAAAAAAAATTTTATCCGTTTCAGTATTAAAAAAATATATATATATAATTTATATTTAACATAAAAATAATTATTAATTAAAAAATATATAAATTAAATTGCTCTGTCATATAATAAATATTCATTTCATTCAAATAGAGTCAAAACGAATATATGTAGAGACAAATTATTATTAGTCTACCATCTACTTTAATCACAAATAATTAACTAATTAATTAATTAGTTCAACTTGGAAAAGTAATAATTCTTTTTGAAAATTCTAAACCACTTTTAACAATAGACGAAAATGAGGCCAAGCTAATTTAAGGATTAGGTAGGCAGGCGGCACTAGGGATACGTTAGTGAAAGTAACTGGTGGATTTAAGGGCACACAGTTCCAAACTCTGTGCTGGGTCCAAAATATTTTATATTTCAAATTCCAAAAGTCCATTTCACCATTTTCACTGATAGGACTCTCCCATGTCGCCTTTATTAACCCAAGTGGCCACAAATCACAACTTTACATTGGCTCCGTCCAATTTGGAAAGTTATGCAAAATTGTTTAGTTTTAACTGTATATTTATATATTGAAAAATTACTGGTTTTACCAAATACACCTAAAAATAATAAACTATACAAAAAAAAAAAGGAATATACCTAAATTAATATATCAGTAAAAATACATTATATTAAATGCACTGAATAATTTTTAACTAAATTATTATTAAAATATTAGAGTTCAAAATAACACCACGTACCATAACATTCCAAATGATCTTCTCTGGTTGGGTGTTGAGGGTCTCATCCCAGGCTCTAACAGCAATCTCTTTGGCTCCAAGAAGGTCTAGGACCTCTACTGCTAGCGACCAGAAGCACCAGCACCAGTATTTGCCATACTTGTTTGGCTCCTCTGGATGGTCCAGTGTACAAACTTGCCACGTTTCACCACCGTCCATAGTCACCTCCACACGCGTCACTTTCTTTCCACCTCCTGAATCGAAAATTGCACGACAAGCAAGAAGATTCTAATTACTCTCTCCAAAAATTTACCATTATAAGACTTAAGTTTCAATTTACTGGCAAATTAATGAAATCTTTTTTTTTTGTCTTATCCGAAATTTAAGCAATTTCAGAAAGTTTCTTGAAGTGTTTTTTTTTCTCCTATGATCAGGAGATTAAGGTTCTCAAACGTTATATCCAATTTTTAATTTCATGATGTGGCATAAGAAAATTGATTGATTATTATATTCAATTTAATAAATAAAACGGTTGTATTATTATATATATCTTGTTTGCTGAATTGAAAAGTCAAAATCAAATTTATAAAAAAATATTTGATATTTAAAAAAAAATTAGCAATATTATTCAGGCATGAAATTATAATAACCATGGTTTTGTAAATTAAAAAAATCTGATTAAATTTTTGTTTTTTAAAAAAAGATTTACAAAACTAACCAGAATAGGCATAACCCTTTAACGTGTATGGCATCTGAGTCGTCCATGAGTTAATTGGTAAGATTTCTTCATGAGACGGTGTTGTTATGACTGAATTTATATTTAACTCGTTGATTATATACTCTGGCTTATACCACCATGCTGCACATTAAACAACAACAACATCAATCAAAATTTATTTACTGTTTTCTTTAAATAGAAAAATTATTTTCAAAAAATAATTATTTACCTTCAGCATTAGCAAGCTCAGCATCAACGTGAGAAGGAAGGACTCTATTGTCTTTATAATGATAATAACTGTCCGATTCTTTAGTGGTAACAATAATTCTTTTTAACCATTTAACCATACGGCCACCAATAAATCCAGGAATAATCATCCTAACAGGGAACCCATGGTCTGGAGCCAAAACCTCACCGTTTTGCATGTAAGCTAATATTATATCGCGCGATGGATCCATTGCAAACTCCTTCTTGATACTGGTTCCATATTTGGACCCACCACCACCTGGCAAATCCTCAGCCCCTTCAAAACAAACATTGAGGGCTCCTTTTTTCCTACTGTGGATCCCACACCGCTTGAGCACCAAATGTAATGGTACACCGCGCCACACCGAAGTCGAAACTCCTGCAGCTCCCCAGTTAAAACCTATGGTTTGTTTTACCATATTTTGTTCTTTTCTTCTATTGCCCGCGCAAACCAGGGTTACGGGAAATTCCCGGCTTGAGAACTCGTTAACCAGCTGGTCCATGGTGAACCGGGTTGGTTTTTTAACCAACCCGCAAATCTCCACAGTCCAGTCCTTCCAACTCGCTTTAGGAACTGAACCATGGTTGCGGACGTAGTGGAGTGGAACTGGAGTTATGAATCCGTGGTGCATGAGTCTGGTTAAAGGAGGTTCAGAGTTGAAAGGATGTTTCCCTGTGAGCCGGATCATGGACGGGTTACGCTCGACCCAATTATCAGCGGTTCCTTCGTCTCGTGGATCAAAACTCGACGGCTCTAATTCGCTATTGCCTTTGCGAATTAGATCCTTATAATCAGCTTCATCTTCACTGGAGGAATCTTCCTCCATTGTTATAGGAACCGGTTTTTTGTTGGACCGGGTGAAATCTTGGCTGAAGTTGAAGCTACGAACCGGAGAATCAGACCGGTGGGGTGGGCCTGATTTCAATGGACGAACAACGCCGTTTAAAGCGGGTTCGAGGCGGAACTGGCGGTTATCGACTGAGGCCGCCATTACAAACTAGAGAGAAGAAAAAGAAATGAAAAATAAATAAATAAAATTTTTTTATCCTTAAATTTTGAAATGATTCGTGAGTTTTGAATTTCTCTCTTTGATTGAAGGCGAAAAAGAAGTTCCATTTGGTTAGGATTTATATAGGCGTCGTGGTGGGAGCTTGTGTTCGAAGCGTTTGAAAGCGAACAATGGGACCCATTTGAACGGACACTAATGGGCTAACCTTATAACCAATGGAATGACGTCATTTTTTCCCGTGGTTTTATTTTTTTTTTAAGAATGAGAGAAAATTATAAAAATTAAAAATAAAAATAAAAATATTTGTTTGGTGGTGTCGGCTGGGTAGAGTAGATGGACCCCGTGGCTCGAGTGGTTGCTATGGGCCAAGGGACCATGGATTCCGCTGCAGCCACACATCTATATATACTAGATGGCAAAATATCTAATTTAGGATTTGTATTTTTGATAAAAATTTATTTTGAGTGACGTAAAATAAATTAATTTAATTTTTTTTAATTTAATTTTTGATTTAATTAAGAGTTTGATCCGTTAATTATACTATGACTATTAGTTATGAGATTTATTTCTATTTTAATTAATAAAAAAATATTAAATTAATAAAATTTCAGAAAATGATTTGTATTAAAAAATTAAAAAAATATAATTTAATTTCTTCTTAAATTATTTTTTAAAATAAAAAATATTTTTATTTATTTTTTATTTTCAAAATAGTCAAAAAATATGAAAATAAATTTTTTAACAGTAAAAAATATTTTTTAAAGTAAAAATAAGATGTAATTAATTAAAAATATTTTTTCTGTCTTTTTATTGCTTTTATTGATCATATTTGTGGTCAATAAGTTGTCAATAAATACTCTTTTTTACTGTCCTTATTAATCATATATGTGATGAATAAGTTATCAATAAATACACTTGATATTTATTTTTAATTAATTATATTTTATTTTTGCTTTAAAAATATTTTTTACTGTTAAAAAATTTATTTTCATATTTTTTTGACAATTTTAAAAATAATAAAAAATATTTTAATAATAATTTAAGAAGAAATTAAATTATTTCTTCTTAAATTTTTTAATATTAATTATTTTATGAATTTTTTTAATTTTAATATTTTTTTAATTAAAAATATAATTTTATTAATTTAATATTTTTTATTAATTAAAAAATAAAAATGAGTTCCACAACTAACAGTGTTAATGTAATTAATGGATCAAATCTTTAATTGAACTAAAAATCGAATTAAAAAAGAAAATTTGACCGATTTATTTGACATGATTCAAATTAAATTTTTAATTAAAAAAAATACATGCTCTGAACATGTCTACCTCCTTTTGTTTGATTAATTCCCAATTGTATAGATATTTTCTTAGTTTTGAGATTTGTGTTATTAATAAGCCAATTGGATTGTTAGTATTTTTCAAACTTATCTAATTTAGAAAATGACCTCGACAAAATATTATATAGAAATAAATTCATTTTAATAAATAAAAATTATATATATACATATTAGTATTAATATTTAATTTTAATAGAATAAAAATTTGTTTTACAAATATGTGATAAGATCAGAAAGTTAATTCTTGGTGTTGGGATAAAATATAATAGATCATACAATATTTCATTATTGACCTATATCATATTATTTTAATTATTAAAACTTCTAAAAATTGTGAAAAATTCTAAATTATTTATAGTATAATTACATTTTTATATATTATATTAATCGCAAATTGATAATTTAAAAATTTATCACTAATATATGTTCATTATTTTGTCTAATATAAAGATACTAATTTTTTTTTTTATATTTACACATAATTTTCACTTTAAATTTAATATATATCGTTAGATGTAACTAAATCTCTTTTTTAATCGTACTCAAAATTACTGGTTACTGATCTTGGTGTAACTGTTTTTTATATACAACAAACAAATTACTTATTGATAATTTAAAAATTTACCATGAAAACAAATTACTTATTGATAATTTAAAAATTTATTATGAATGTGTCTATTATTTTATCAAGTATAAAGACGTTAATATCCTCATTATATGTAATTCTTCTATTATGTTTGGTGTATAAACAAGATACAGTTTAGCTTTTTCCCTGAGATTATAAGTTGATATCCTGATTAAAATTAAATTTATTAAAAAGAAAATTAAACAGTAAAAAGAAAAAAAAAAAAAGTTGACGCGCAAGCATGCATATACATATATGCATGGATCCTTGGTGACTATCTAAATGCATGCACTCGCATTATAGATTGCGTATTTGGTGAAGGTAACACAAATGAGAACTCCACCAGTAGATAATTGCAAGCAAGTAAGCAACTAAGAAAATACTTAATTAAATTAACTAAACCACATAAAAGACTCCAATAATTTTCTTTTATGTTCCAGAAAGAACACCAATGTCGACTTTGATGAAAAAAAAAGAGGCAAAGTTAGCTACAAATTGTAGTGATTATTATTCTATAGATTTTTGGCTATTTCTCATGCACCACTTATTGTCCTTGAGAAACAATTTGATATTCTTTTAAATTATTTTATTTTTCATTGTGTTGATTGAGTAATAAAGTTCGATGGATGGTATGCTCTTGACTTCAGGTTGCATTTAAGTATGTAATTGTTAAATTTTTATTCGAAAGATATTCTAGAAACAAGACAGAAAGAAGATTTTATTGTAATTATAAAATGGATATGCATTATGTTTCTTAATTAACGCACTTAATTAAATCAGTGTACAGAGTCAATTACAAAAGTGTTGCAAGTTAATTAACATATGGTCATACACGAAACGTTGGTCTTACCAAAATAAAAAATAAAGGATTAGGTCATAATTTGCACGGACATGGAATGATGCTTAGTTATGTGAATGTTTGATAAAAAATTTTGACCTACTGTAATTTTTTTATTTTTAACAGATGTATTAAATTCGGTTGATTAATGATAATTATTAATTATTAATTAATTAAATAACTACTATTTATAAAAATTTTAATTTTAATTTTTTTTAAAACAAAACATACTTATTTAAATAAAAAAACTAAATTATTTTTTTTAAAATAATATTTAAATAAAAATAAAAATATTAAAATTAATTATTAACGATCATTAAATATATTTATAATTAACAATTAATAATAATTTTATTAAATATTTATAATAATCAACTATTAACTAACAGTTACTATATATATATATATATATATATATAAAGGTAAGTTGAAAAGAAATATGATAATTTTTTTTTTTTAATGTTTATTGAAAATTTTAAATTTTAAATTTTAATTTTAATAAAAAATAAATTTATAAGAGAAAAAAAAATTAATTGATTTTCCATGAAATTATAGAGACAAGAACGAGTTTACATTAAGGCTCGGAGGTGGATCTGCGTGTAAGGTTATGAGGATTTCACTAGATAATTAAATTATCAATATATTTTTTTATTTGTCTCACTGGATTGTTCTCCTTTACTCCTATTTAATTAGTAGTTACTTTGTGTGTATATATATTGCCCACTAATAAATTTTTCTACAACTGCAGTTGAGTAGACTAATTAAATTTGTAATTCTTTCCTTGTTATAATTAATTATTCCTGGGTGTAATTTTTTATTTAGGAACAACTACTGATTATAGTCAAAAGTAATTCATGTGCTATTATTCCCAATATTAATTATGAAGGCTATTAAGTATCAATGAAAAAAAAAAAAATCATGATTAAAGAATATGCAATGCACGTTCTTTAACTTTCTTTTCTCTTTCTTTTAAAGGAATGACTTCAACTAATGTAATTTAAATTTTTTATTTTATTTAATATTAAATTTCTTATTTTATGTATAGCGTCGTATTATTTATAAAAAAAATATTAATTATTAAAATATTTTAAGAAAAATATAATATAATATATAAATAAATATATAAAATAGAATATAAGATATTGAATATAATAAAAGATTCAGATTGCAACTAAAGCCTCTAATATTTTTTTAAATGTCTTCACCCTTTCTCCTTGCTCTTTTTTTTTTTTTTTTTTTTAAGTTTACACTAAGTTATTTTTTTTGTAGTTGAATCATCAAAAGATAAATCATCCATATGAAGAAAAAAAAAAGTAAATTTACAGAGGGATGTATAAATAAAAGGTTTCTGTAAAATAAAATTATTATTTTTAACTAAATTTTGAAATTTATTAAATAAAATATTTGAATTAGCGATTAATAGTTAGGCAGTCTAACATTAATGGAATAAGGGTAAATGAGTAAAGTAGAAATGTAAAGACAAGTTCAATTAGAACAAGCATTATTAAACTATGATTATATATATATATATAAATTAAGCTTTAGAATAGTTAGAAGATACTTTGAATTTGCAATAGAGAAATAGTGATGGACAGCTATAGTGGTAAAAGCGAGTAGCAGAATAAATAGGTTAAATTAGAGAATAGACAGAGCCAAATGAATAAAAATAGAATAGAGGGTCAAAAATGAGTATGTGAAGTGGCGCATGGGAACCCCAATGGCCAAGAAGGAAAAAAGAAAACATGGGGCGAGCAAAGGATTTGAGATAAGAGTTCTACTAGCACCGAAACCAGTGAAAGAGAGATGGGTCCAGTTATGGTAACAATTTTGGAAAGGGTCACTAAAAATATGTGGCAACTAGGGGCGGCTCTAATTTTGGGGGTAAACTTAAATTGGCCTTTTGGTGAAGCTTTGAGCCAACTTTAATACTTTTTCTTTTTTTTTTTCTTTTTACTCTCTCTTTTTCTTTGTTCAGGATTGACATAGGGGTGGAACTACTTGTAATGTGGGGGTGTATGGCTCCTTAAAATCTTAAAAATTATAATTTACTCATATTTTATACAATATAAATGATCCCTTTAAATTTTTTATTTTTTACTTGTATTTTTATATGTGTATATTTAATATAATTATAATACTTTAAAATTAAAAATTATTTATATTCTCTTATTAATTAGTTTATTTTTAGTATTATGTTTTACTCCTCAATATTTTACATTTAATTTGGATCCTTTAGTTGACAGATTTCTTCTTCTTTTTTTTTTTAATTTAATAAAGTCCATAGATTTATTTGTTGAAAAAATTGTGAGATAAATTATTTTTATATACATCAAATCATAAATTAATAATTTAATTTTTTTTTCAAATAGATTAAAAATGATATCTAATAAAATAAAATAAAAAGAGGTTTTTGATTATTCATTATTTTTTATTAATTTTATTTCCTTTCAAATTTTGCACACAATATAATTTTTATTTCCTCGCACTGTGGTGCGATATGATAGATACGGTGATGTGATTTCTCTACTGAAAAATAGCCATTAATTATTATTATATAATAAAAAAATTATAAATAATGTTTTTTTTCTTCTTTTAGAAAAAAAAAATAATATACTAATTTTTTTTTTCTATTTGTTGATTAAAATCCAATATGTATATAATTTTCTCCTTTGTCACGAGATTTTTGGTCCACTCTTTAGATAGGTGGATCCCACAACATTTATTTCTCTCCATCAATTTTTTTTTTCCTCTTTTTTCCTTTTTTTTTTTAAACATTATTAATAATAATAATAATAAGATGATTGGATAGAAATCTTATTTTAAAAAAAATATTATTTTAAAAAATTTATTATATTTAATTTAAATTTTTTCTATATTTAAATTTCAACATGATATTTTACATTAATTATTTAAATATTTTAAAAATTATTTAATATTTTTTAAATTTTAAAATAAAATTTTTTACTTATTTTAACTAAATCTAAATAAGTTTGATGTATGAATAAAATCTGTGGTTTTGTTTCTACGTTCACTGTCTCTGCTCTCACGTGGTTACTCTGCAGCTTCCTGTAAATAAATATATTTATAATTCTATTTTTGTTATTATTTTATATTTTTTTTATCATTAGAGATAATAATTAGGGAATTTATAAAATACGGACTTCATTGATTTCAACAACTTACTATTAGAAGTAAACATATTTTAAGAAATCACGCTAAAATAGAACATAATAATAGGTGTATTTAATGTCTGGATAATAAACTAAGTTTCATTTCCTCTTCCATGGTTTATATATATATATAAAGAAAAATCCAACTTCTCTACATTGGTTCATAAGAAGTAGTTATCAATATCATCATATTAATACTTAATTAATTAATATTAAAAATAATTTCTTTTGAAAAAATAAATATTTATTCTTTCTTTCTTTCAGTGGTTCATAAGCGAAAGAATCTTTACCTTACGTGATATATATATATATATATATATATATAAAGTAAGTTGCGCAAAAAAAAAAAAAAAAAGTAAAAGTATGCAAAAAAAAAAATGTAGGGTACGCTTTTTTTATATATATAAAAATATATTAGTATCATTATAATGGACCAATAGGAGTAGGTATCACAAACCATATATACTCACAATTTAATTCAAATGTCCGACAAAGATATTTTAATTTTAATTTTTTTGGGTCGAACAAATCTCAAGAAGATAGAATCATAGACACTTTTAATTGCATACTGTTTGTCAAGGGTAGAAAGATACACATCAGTCTCTTATATGACCCATTTTAGTTACTTAAAAATTTTTAAAAAAATTTTAAAAAATTATATTTTAATAATATTTGATGTAATAAATCTATTGATGTATTTTTCATTCTAAACAAAAATTATTTGAACTGCTAAAAATATATTGAAAATGCATTAAATCTAGACCGTTAAATATAATATATAAAATTTCTAATGCATTTTTAGCAGTCCAAATGATTTTTATTTAGAATGAAAAATATATCAATAAATTTATTACATCAAACACTATCAAAATATAATTTTTTTAAAATTTTTTAAAAAATTTTAAGTTGTTAAAATGGGCCACATGAGGGCTGCTGTGTAAAAATATACAGCAACCCCCTCAACCCGTTGGTCAATGGGTTACAAAAAAAAAAAAATCATTACAATAATTAGAAATTTTATGGGTTGAGGGGTTGATGTGTTTATATTTAACGGTTTATATTTAATATATTTATATTATATTTTTTGAATTTATTTAATTTTTATTTTATATAAAAAACATAATATTTGATTCGTTATAAAAAATACTATAATATTATAATTTTTAATAAATTTTATCAAAGTTTTTGAAAGCTAAAATGCCTATACAGCAGGGCTAAAACACATCAACCCCCTCGTTCAGAATTCTATAAAGCACAAAAAATAAAATAAAATCATTTAATATAAGAATTTTCAGAGCAGGACATGAATGCAAAGTGAGAGAAATTATTAAATTCAAACAAAATATAATTTTTTTAATTATATTAAAATAAATTTATATATAATTAAAATAGAGATTCAATATTAATAATAATTTATTTTTATATAAATTAATTTTTTTTAAAATGAGACCTAATGATTTCTCTAACAATCATGTATAAAGCTTTTAATAGGTATGATTGAAATATATTTTTATTTTTATTTTGGGTAGAGGTTGATGGAGTTATTTATGAAAAATTGGTAACTACTTGTTGGAGTAACAAATTTAGTTTCAATTTGAACTCAAATCTCAACACTTTTTATTACGAAATGACTTCGTATTATTGAATAAAAATCTTATTAGTAGAATAGTAATTTTTTACATTAAAAAAATTATATATTAATATTTTAAAATTTTATTATGAGTTTAAATATTTATTGTTTTACTTAGTATAAAGATACTATTTTTATTTATATATATATATATATTGAAAGTTATATATATTTTAATTAAATCCAATTCTATATTAAAATAAAGTCGTCAATGAAATCATAATTATAAATATGGTTTCATAAGTTGGCAAGTGGGGCTGTAATTTCATATAATGTTGGACAAATTGAAAAAGTTGGTTCTTGGAATTTGCATTTTTATTATAGGGCAAGCTGATGGCAAATAAATGATAATGATTTCTTTTTAATGGATCAACCATTGCCGTTGTTGTTGCATCGGCAAGATGACAAATAATTATTATTAATGATTATGATAATAAATAATGAACTGATTGATCAACCTAGCAGTATAATGGAAATTTCCTAGAGTCAGTAATAACAAATTAAAAGAAGTAATCATAGAAACAATATACCCTTTTATTTTAGTCGCCCCCTCTTTGTTTTTATTTATTTTTTATATTTTTTATATTTATTTTAAATAAAATTTTGATGTTAGATTTATTTTTTTTATTTTAATTTATATGTATATCTTTTATTTATAAAAGTTAAAATTATTTCTTCTTTTTTATGAAGATTTATTTATTTTTTTAATATAGAAAAGAGTTTTTGTATGATTTTTAACGGTCAGATTTATCAAACGACTCAATATTAATTTTGAATAAAAAACGTTTTCTGTTAATGTGTCAATTATAACTATTAGACTGAATATTATTACTCTGATAATTTAATCAATAAAATTTATAAATAAAACTAATTTCATATTTATCTTAATTTTAATTTTTTTAATTATTTTTCTCGATATATATTATTATTCTTCATGAATGAATAAAAGACTCATTTTTTATAAAAAAAATCATTGATCTGATTTTGTCATTTTATTAATTACTTGTTATGAAATATATATATATATATATATATATATATATATATATATATATATATTAATGAGAATTATTAATTATCAAGGAAAAAAATAATAAACCTAAACTATATATACAATAACAACGTTTTTTCTCTTCTTATTTTTAATGAGCGGGAGGTCATGTTCAAATTTTCATTGGTGAAATTCTCATTAATCAGCGCCAATTAAGAAATACAAAATTAAGTTAATGTTGTACTTTTTATAATATAAAGACAGCTCGTGAATTTATAAATATATATATATATATATATGCAAGTTAAAATAAAAAAAAAAAATTAATGTAGAAAGAGAGGCCGATGATCCGTTGGATCAGTTCATCTTTCATATCAGAAATGCCCAATAAAAGCTCCTTTAGGCCCTATTTGTAATTCTATAGTTCCTGAGGCCCATGCACAATTATCGCTTGAACATTTCCAACCATAACCACATTTCACATATTGTACGAGTTCTGGAAGTAACCAACACTTGCTTGTCATGCTATATTTAAACCTTTTTTGTTTGTCTATATACCAAATCCATGGCTAACAGCAAAATTTTCAGGGCAAGGCGCAAAAACAATGGTGTTATTATCACTATGTATGTACAATCTCCAGATAAAAAATTCCATCTAACCAACAAAGCTAAGTCAAATCCATTATCCAAAAGACTCACAACAACACAAAATCGTCGGGCTGAGCTTCTAGCCTATACTCGAGAGCTGAGAGATTGTCAAAACTCAACAAGTCCCAAGTTACATGTAAGGTTATTCAATTATTCTAATTAGTATGTTAAATTATATGTAAATACATGGCATAAATAAGCAAAAATGAGAAAAATGTATCTATTAACAGAAATGGAAATGGTCAAGAGCATCGGGAAAGATCCAAACATCGATTAAAAGGATTTTTCGAAGAAAAGAAAGGCAATATATGTATGAGAGAATTGTAACAGAAGAGTATAATGGAGTCAGACGATTGCATAGCAGAAAGGCAAAGTTTTCCAGGGGCAACATTGCTTCTACATTATGTGTAAATTGGCACATAGCTCTTTTTTTATCAGTAATTAATTAATTAATCATATTTAGCACTATTTTTATTTTCTTTTTTTTACAGAGGAAATTGAAGCGTGTGCTCAAGGAATTATCTTGTGGGTTGCATTGCACCATGAGGTGACAGAAGTTAATCAATAAGATTACGGAGGACATTAATTTTAATTATGTAATTAGATATGCTACGATTGTATCAGAGAAAAATTTTGATTTCTTTTTTTTTAAATGCAGATTAAATTAAATTTGTTACTGATTCTTATTCTTTTGATCCACAAATTTTGGATCCTCTGGTCACTGAAAACATTTTAAAGTTTTTCATATTTCTTCTAACTTTTGAGTATTACGCATCAAAGCTTGCAGTTGGCCAATTTGGTCTTCTTAAATAATCGTATGGGTAAATGATCAAAAATCCCCTTTATACCCTAAAAAACATCAGTATATAAAATTTTGTGAAATTTAGATTTTTTATAATTAATAATTTCATATCCATCTTTTTATGACTATATATATCATTAGTCTAGCTATAAATACACAATTTTTACTGTTCAAAATATAAAATGAAATTTTAAGGATTAAAGTGCAAATAAAATTTAAAATGCTAAAAATTATTCTATAATAAAAATAATTCTATCACAATTTAACTTAATCATTTGATAAAAATCCCAACTCGATTATTAGATAAAATATATAACTCAATTTTTAGGCAAAAATTAATTGCATACTTGCGTATAATTTTCATATCTGTTTTCAGCAAACAGTCCTGTATAATTTTGGCTAATAACTTGTTATAAATGAGATCAGAGTTGATTTGGTCAGTGGAACTACAAAAGCTGGTGTTTTTTATATTTTTAAGAAGATTTTTTAAATTGGAATAGATAACTGCTTTTAAATCGGAGATTTTTTTTTTAATGAAATAGTTATTCCGGGGTTTGTACATTTTATAAAATTTATATTTAGTAAATTTGGAAAATATTTATTATACATTTAAAATCTCAATCAAAACTTGTGATAATAAATTTATTATTTCATCAAATAATCTTCATATCTAATTTTGGATTAAAACTTAATAACTATTTTATTTTTATGTTACTTTGTGTTATTTCATGAACTAAAAAATTCCTTTGTGTGACAGAATATATATATATCATTTTGATACTAATATTTTCTTTTTGGCAATTTTCGATTCTTTCTTATCTAAACATGATAGATCACAAGCAAATGTAATTGCAATTAATTACTAGTCTCCAGAACATGATTTTAAAACAGAATAGCCAATGTAATCATCTTCTTTGATGCTTTTAGCATGGCAGCATTTCGAGTTCAGCATATTAATATAGCATCTGTGTGTGTAAAATGTCTTAATTAATAGATGTAAAGTCACAATTAAATTAAAGAAACGAAGAATAAGTATCACTTTTCCAAAGAATCAAACAAAGCATTTCACCAATAATAGTTATCTTTAAAGCATAAGAATCAACTTTATCTTTTTTTATACTTTATGTCGACAGAAAGGCAATGCAAAAAGAATAGCTACCATCATATCTTAGTTCTTCTATTTATAGGAAGAAGACGTGTGCAAAAATTACAAAGACCTTAAGCATCATTCCCCATGGCTCAATCAGAATCCCTCCAAGCAGAAATTGATACATTAAGCCATGTCTTGAGTCTGGTGGAGGCTTTTCGAGCCTTCGACTCAGACAACGATGGCTCCATTACAGTTGCTGAGCTTGGTGGCATCTTGGGTTCACTGGGTTACAACGCCAGCGAACAAGAAGTGAGGGAAATGATGCAGCAAGGAGACAGTAACAAAGATGGTTTGCTGAGCATACAAGAGTTCTTGGAGATGAACACCAAAGATATGCAACTTGGTGGTCTGGGAAACTGTCTCAAGACTGCCTTTGAAGTTATTAATGTCGATGGCGATGTGATTGTGACTCCAGAGGAGTTATATGAAGTTGCCGAGAATGAGGGATTGGAATTGCCTGTCGAGGTTTGCCAGGATATAATTGCTTCCATGGATGGAGATGGGGATGGTGTTGCTAGTCTTGAAGATTTCAAACTAATAGTTAGTTTCCTTCTCTAGTTTCAAGTGTTTGTAAATGCTATGTGTATGATATTGAACAACTCTTACTATCTGGGACTTGTAAAAGGGCGTGCTTCTTAGAGCAAGAAGCATGTACTAATTAATAATTTACGCTCTAATGAACTGTTCAGTTGCAAGTTCAGGGTACTAAAAATGAGTAAAACTATAGCATCCCTGTTCGGCGAAGGCAAATATAACCAAATCAAACTCTTGAATAGAATCAAGTATGACTAATTTACAATTCTGTTTAAGGTTTTAACCATATTTCTAATATAGAATCTATTAGGCATTTTTTTTAATGGTTCACCCATTATTTATTGAGAAAATTGTCTTCATAATTATTTTATTATTTTTTTGCTATTTATGGACTCGGGCCAAGCTGTGTAATAAGGAGATCACACTTTGGTCCATAAGCACTAAGGCCCATGTTTGGTAGTCCTTGAATGAAATTAATAATTGATTAAAACAGATAAAATTATATAAAAATTATTAAAAATAAAAATTTTACTTTTAATGACAATGAATATAATTAAATATCAATATTTTTATTTTTTTATAAAACTCATTTTAAATAAATTTATTTAATTTATATATATTAATTATTTCTTAATCAATAATTTTAAGATATTCGTTAATAAAATCTTCTTTTATTACTCTGCCATATGATCTGACAGAATATATATATATATTTTTAATTAAATTCAAATGATCTTGTGAATATATATGCTGATTTGTACCAGCATATTGAATTCAAATTAGATTAAATTAAGCCAAAAATATTAGATAATATACTTAAGATAATTTCGTTTTTATTACTTGAGCAAGTCGGACGAACCTTCTGTAAAAATATTTCCGATGCTTAACATGTGGCTGTTCTAGGCCGTGGGACAAAATTTTGTGTCCAAACCCGACATTTTAAAGAATCTCATGCCATAAAAGTGAACATACGACAATACATTATAATGAAATTTAAAATTATTAATTTAAAGGATTAATTCAATAATATAAAACATACAGAGATTATAAATGTAAATTATGTGTTTAAATTTTCATTATATCAAATTTGTTAAACTAATATTAACTACACAGTGAAAATTAATTTTATACTTAATATAATATTAAAAAATTTCGTGAATTCAAAATTGAATTTCAAATAATTATTTATTAAAGTAAATCCGAATCAAATTATACATAAATTTAAAACTTTGCTTCCTTTAAAATATTTTCCACAGAATATATATCATTTATTTAATTATTGATATTAATATTGAATAATTAATTATTTTGCATTATTTATCGTTTCCAGGCTTTATTTGAGAAGTGATCACCAAGTCATCATCCATTACTGTTACTTGAACCAAACGCTTCCTTGGTTTTTATTCTTTTCTCTTTTTCTTGTTAAATGTGAAAATTTCTTGTCGGCATAATCTGAGATAGAATTGTCAAATTCCCACATTTCTCACGCGAGGGCGATTGAATGATTGCATGTCATTTTCAATTTAATTATAAGTTTGAATTTTTTTTTTCTTAATTACTGTTAATTAACTAATATGCATATGCGTATTATACGTGTTGTAGCTGAAACCAAACCGCTTAACAATAATTTGAAAAAGCTTATCGTGTTCTCATATTTCTGACCTATGATTAATTCAATAAATAGTAATTAACTTGTACTCGTAGTTATCAGATGGGTTTTGAATATATTTTTCGAAATATTATATAAATATATTATTTTTTATTTTTTTTTCAATATTACAATTTTTTTTTATTTTTTAATATATATCGTATTTTTTAAAAAATATTTTTAGATATATAATATTTTTAAATTTCTTTTTTCTAATAGTAAGAATGAAATATTTTTTATTTTTATGGTATTTTTAAAAAAATCCCTATATTTTTATTTACTTATTTATATTCTTAAATATTTTAATATATGAAATTTATTGTTATTAAGTTCTAAAAATTTTGGGTGTTATAAAAGTGATATATTTTTTAAATAATAAAAATGTTTAAACTCTAATGATTTTAATTTAATGGAAATTTTTTAGAATAAAAATCACAAAATAACTTAAAAACAATTAATTATAAATATTAAATAATATTATCAAATATCATCCTATTTTCTCACAAATCTTTTCATTTTATTCAAAAATTTATATATTTAATTTCTTTAAATTTGAAAATAAAATAAAAAAAATGTCACATATATATTTTTTAAGATAAAGATATGCCCATAATATATATATTATTAAAGAAAGGATGTGCTGGTGGTATAAGAAAAATGTTCCCGAAATATGAAGTTTTAATTGATGCAGTGGGCGTAGGAATCCTGTATTTTTTTTTTTAAGTCAAACACTCAACTGATTTAAATAATATATACAGTTTTGTAATTTCTTTTTGAATGATAAAAAAAAATACTTTATTTACAGTCAATTTAAAATAAATGAATTCATAAAATTATTTTTACAAAAATTTGTATTTAAAATATTAAAATTTATTCATTTCAATTTCACGGATTCAAATTAATATAATTGAATACAACTAAAATAAAATTTCTATATAAATTTTACAAAATAATTATTATGAATAAAAATATCATTTTTTTTTTGTTCTTCTCTCATCTCTCTCTTACTCTTCTCTTTCTTCTTCATCTTCTTCTATCATCTCTTTATTGCACTTTATTTATTTATTTTATTATATTTTATAAATTAAATATTAATTATAAATATAAAGTATATTTATTTTTTTATACACCAATTCTAATAGGATAATTATAAATGAGTACAAACGGGATATTGACGTTTTTATACTTGACAAAATAATTGACGTATTCATAATAAAATTTTAAAATACATACAAAGATAATTACACCAAAAATAACTAAGAATTTTCCTATTTATTATATTGATGACATTATAGAAAATGAAATAAAAAATAATTTATTTATAAATTTGTTTCAAACATAAAATATATAAATTTTATATTGTAAGTAATATATTTTCAAATATATTATACTTAAAATTTATTTACATATGAATATATTTGTGATTTATTTATAGATTAATTATATTAATATCCTTATTTTTTTCATATTATATTAGTACGTTCCTCTATTTTTTAAATTATATTAAAATATCCTTATATTTTACCACCATTAAAATTTAAAATTTTTTTATTTAAAAATCTGTTAAAAATGTATAATATTTTTCATTTTTATTTTCATTTTCAATTTATTGCCACTATATTTAGTTTCACTCTCATCCAAATAATAATAATAAAAAAAAGAAAATTATACTTTTGAAAATTTGTTAAAGCAAAATGATTTACCTTATGAAAGTTTAATCTCTCTGTGCAATCTCTTCCTTCTCTTAATGAGATGGCTACTGACTCTGCCTTTACCCTTGCTCTTCCTAATGTCATGAAGGCCTCCATTCATCTTGATATCATTAACTTTGTCTATGCCAACATTTTCCGTAATAGCCGTCAGCCTTATGTTGTATCCAAGCGAGCCGACTATTAAACCTCTGCCGAGTCCTAGAGTACAGGTCATGCCGTTTCCCATATAGAAGCAAAGAGAAGGAAAGGGACTTAGATAGAAGCAGTATCTCAGGTGAAAAGAAAAGGGCAAAAACCCAATTTTGTAAGCCGTATAATTGATGCCATGTTTTTTTAAGCTTTCTCTTTTAGATGCATATTGAAATATGATATTTCTAAAAATGTATTTGGCGCTAAGAAGAGTGTTTGATGTATGACTTCCCAAATCCTTTTTCTAAAAAAGCATCTCTATCTAATGTAGGAACTTATTTGTTACTATACCTTTAGTGCTTTCCATCAGCTGGAGTCCATTTTGTAAGATATCCCGATTCAACATCCCAAATGGAAAGCTAAATTGGACAGAGTTTGGGTCTATACTGTTAGAGCTCTGGAGTAAAAAAATCTATCCATATACCAAAGTAGGTGGCTGACTGTGTATTGATGGTAGGTTAACTCTAGGTGGCTGACTGTGTATTGATGGTAGGTTAACTCCCAAACTAGAAGAGTTTACTTGAGCGAAACCACCTGAACTTGAGCCAACAGGATCCAGATACCAAACTCCTAAAACCCCACTGCATTTCTCTCATCTCTGCCTCTCTCCAAATGTTCTTCACTTCTCTGCAAGACTCAATGGCTTCAGCAGCTCTCAGAAACCGTAATTCTAAATACCTTTTCCCATTCTCTTCCCAAATCTATTCATGCTGTCGAGGATCTGCTGCCAATCATTTCTCAATCACTGATTTTTTTTTTCTGCAAATGACATAACCTTTGTTTTTGCTGCTCCTTCATGCCATGGCCATAATTTTCTCCTGCTTTTTAAATCTCAATTCACTATTATTTCATTAGTATGTGAAAAGAACTTTCGTTTTCTTAAATCTTAAATGGGTTGTTGTGTAAGCACAGATAGGTATTCAAGAAAAAATCTCAATTTTTAATTTAAATTTGATTATTTTTTGAAACCCAAGTCAAATTAAAAAAACAGAACACCTCCTCTTTTTAATTATTAGTTGAGATGAATAGTAATTTTGGTATCAAAATAAATATTTTAAATAAAATTTTATTTTATTTTATTTAATTAATGAAAAAATTGAAAAATTAAAAAGAAAAATATCGTTCAATGACTATTGTAAAATATAAAAATATTTTAATATAATTTAAAAAAAATGTATTAATATGATATAAAAAATATAAGGGTATTAATGTAATTAATCTTTTATTTTATCCAGAACGTGCCCTTAATATAGAAAAAGTAGACTTCGCATTCAACCTTTTTCTTCAAAAGAAAGCATGAAGTTCAGGTGCGTCTTTATCCATATCAACTTTATTCAAAAAGGACAGACCCACACAGAGAAATAAATGGTGGTTGTTATTGTTGCATCTGTATTCAATATCAATTGATCAGAGGAATTAACTCAATATTCAAAATTAGTCTCCACTGCATTAACTTCGAACTTATCCACTATGAACTGATGATGCCAATTAATCTAAAGCATACCATTCATGGAGGATTAAGAGATTTATAGAAAAATTATCATCTATAATTTGATTCTAAAAATCAAATCATAATTGATAAACAGATGAACAAATTCTTTGCCTTTTTCAAATTACATTATTTCATTTTTTAGTTTAATTTAATGATTTAAATTAGGGAACTTAGTTAATTAAACTAGCATATAAATAGAATGCCACGTACAGTAAAAGACAAAAGGGGTAGGGAAGTAATTTGAGATAGAAAGTAACAAGAGAGCAGAGAGGATGTGTGCGTGGTAAATTTAATTAAATGCCTAACAGTACAGTAAGGGTTCTATAAGCAATGTTGACTATCTACATCATTTTCAAGCTCTGTTATTGTCTTATCTGAAATTTGTTTTTTCCATTAATTAATGTTAGGTAAATTAATTGAACTTTATTTTGTTTCTGATTTTCTCCATATATTATATATATGATTTGAGAGAAGAGGTAATGATAAAATTAAAGTAAAATTGGAAATGGAAAAGAAAGAGTCGGTGGAGCTCAGATTATTTGATAGCAGCGAAGAGTTGTGTTCACGACTTGCTGATTATGTTCATCAAATTTCAGAGTCTGCTATAAAAGAGAGAGGCTCTTTTACCCTTGTTCTTTCTGGAGGTGATTTGCCAAAACGCTTGGGGTACTATATTTTCCACTTTCTTGCCTATCTCTCTCTCTCTCTCTCTCTTTTTCTATCTTTCTGGTTGAGTAGAAAATTTGATTGGTTAAAGATTCTAATTCCTTCAATCCCGCCTTATAATACCCCTTTTTTTTTTTTTTTTTGTAAAATTGAATTTGATTGGAATCCCAACTTAGATTTTTATAGAAATGACTCACTAATTCTTTTAACAATTTCTAATAACAAAAACATAGAGTATTATAGACTTAATTATATTAAATTTATACACCATTTGCAATATAAAAATTATATGCGGACTGAAGAGGATATATATATATATTTTGGAGAAAATAATAGTTATATTCATAATAAGATTTTAAAATATTAATTAATTTTGTATATAAAAATTTATTATTCCAAGTGAAACTAGAAAAGGGGCTTTTATTTTTAACTTTATTGTAATTTGGTCTCGGATATTACATGTATTATTGCCAATTAGATATATTTGGGTTGATTTTTTCATTTTTTAAAAGCATGAAAAGTTGAATATTTTATGTTTGAGTCTTTTAAATTATAAGAAATTATCATTGATTTAATGAGAGATGTCAAAGTGGAGGATTACTAACAAAGCCAATAATGTAGGATACTAACAAAGACACCGTACTTGAAAATGGTGGAGTGGGCGAAATGGCACGTGTTTTGGGCTGAAGAAAATGTGGTTGCTAAGAGACATCCAGACAGCTTCTACTGGCAAGCCAAAGAATATTTCCTCTCTAAGGTCCTCTCAATTTCCTCTCTCTCTCCCTTTTCTCATGTATACAGAGGAGGTATTTGGATTATTGATTTGAGAATTGAAAACCCATTAATATTATTGTAATAATTGAGAAAGTAAATAATGAATGTTTGGATATTAATGTTAAAACTAAATTTTTATTTTAATTAAATTTTTTAAATAAATATAAAAATTTTAATTATTTTTATGGACAATTGGACTTTCAAACACGATCTTAGGCCAACCACAAGTTTGAAATCATATACGGTGGGCAAGATTAAAGACATATACATATATATTAGTATAAATACAAAATTTTCTTTTTCTTTTTTTCTATTTTCACACAGGTTCCTCTATTGCCAGCTCACATTGTTCCTGTGAGCCACGACGTACCGGGAGAATCTGCAGCCGATAGCTATGAGTTCTCCATCAGGCAACATCTTAGAAAGCGGACGGTCTCGGTTTCTCCGTCGAGCGATTGTCCCAGATTTGATCTCATCCTCTTAAATCTTGGGGTCCACGGACACGTGGCGTCTGTTTATCCTAATCAGCCTGTAACTGAAGACGAGTCCCGATGGGTTTCATGCGTCTCTATTGACGGGTGTAAAGACAGAGTCACGCTAACACTCCCTGTTATTAATGCTGCTGCTCAAGTGGCAATAGTGGCCTCAGGAGTTGAGGTGGCATCTCCGTTTTTTGATGCAATGATGGGCCAAAAGCCCAAAGGGTTTTTTCCGGCCCAGATGATTCGGCCCAAAGATGGGAAACTAGTTTGGTTCGTTGATACAGGTGCTGCTTCCATGTATCTCCGTGGTAAAGGAAGTGCTGCCACGTCAGGATCTTAAAATAATACTTAATTATGAATTGGTATGATGGATAGTAAAAGCTGAGAAATATGGTAATTCTTAGTTTGTTCTTTTTTATTATTATTTTTTCCCTTTTCTATTTAGACTCCTAATGAATTCTACCTCTGTCTCGTCTCTTATAATTAAGAATAAATAATATAAATAAATCAAACTAATTAAATATTTATATTTCATTAATCATTTGAAATTTATTCAATTTATTTTAAATATTTAATTAAAATTAATAAATACATTTATTAAATTTTTTAGTATTAGTCGTATTAAATTAAAATATTCTAAATATGATAAATAAAATTTGATTGAGCTCAAATAATATATTATGCGAATGTTTGGTAATACAATTGTTAAATTGGGATTATATTGTCGGATTGAAATTTTGTTAAAATGAATTTTTCAATAAACTGTTAATTGTTGTTTAAAAAAAATACGTTGGAATTATCAAAATTTATTTTAAAATTTACTGACAAACACTCAGCATAGCAACAAAAACTACAGTAAAACGTTGATTTTGAATCTAAAATTGAGGATACAAACACCTTTATATCGACTGCATTTGACTCGATTACGCAGTAAACATTGAAGACAACTCCACTAGAACCATACTACTAATCTTTTTATGTTTTTGTTTTGGATAAACTTGTATTTTCATGGACAAGAAGAGAGAATAGATAAAAGCAAAAGTAACAAAAATGCAAACTCACCAATTTTATGTTCTTTCTCTATTAAGACAATTAATTAATAGGGAACGAAAAAAAAAAACGTACACTCCTCGCTATTAGCATGGGATTGCCAATGTTTGGTTGGATTACTTGCTAAAATAGCTCAATCTCTTCTTAACAATCTGTCAGTTAGTTTCACTAATGCTCCTCCGGTTTTATTAATTTGCGATTTAAGTATGTTTAATTTCTGTATTTCTTTGCTATTTTGACTTTTAGTTTTCTTATATTTTCTTTAGTGACAGAGGGCCTGAGCCACCCAAATTTTTTTTTCATTAACCTAGTGAAAATTTTCTCTTACCCCAACTGAAAATTTAAAATTCTTAATTTGGCCATCAGAAAATCTAAATTTTCCAAAATCAAGTTATATTTACTTTTTTACATTATAATTTTTTAATTAAATTTTTTATTTAAATTAAATTATATATTTACTTTATATTTACACGAAAAATTTTAATTTTCGACTCACTCAAAATTAATTTTTTGTCTTCCTCCATGATTTTGTTTACTTTCTTTATAACTACTATATCTTAAAATCTTCTGTACAATTTTCATCCATTCCTTCAGGGCCCAGATTATTATTTTCTTCGGATGCTAAATATGTTTTATCTGTTAAATGACTTTTGCCCAAACAAACAATAACACAACATTTTGGAAATGTTAATCTGATAATTCTTTTGATTTCGATTCAACCTATGGAAGGTTGAGACTTGAGATAAACCAAAAATGTTCTAACTTGATTATTTTAGGAAATGAGGCAAAGAATAATATGTATTTTTAATTATCACATAATAATAATTGAATTGTGTTGATTGCGACATTGGTTCTAGTCTTCTGGTGTCGAACTCGACATTTTTTTTCTCAAATTGAATGGAATTCTTGTTCTTTTCCTGGATGCTTTTATATCTCCTTTTTGCAGTTTCGTAGCCAAAGGGTGCAATGCCTTCGTATTGGTAATGCTGAACTCCCAAATGACAAACGGTTGAGGTATGCTTTTCAGCACATCCAACGAATTGGCCGCCAGAGAGCTCACAAATCCTTGTTGACCTAAGCATAGAGAACAAACATACCAAGAACTTGACTGGATTGGAACTCCATTCTCTTAGAGAGGAAGTCTCCAAGTCTTGACTGGAGATGATCTAGTGAATTCTCTCTCTCTTTATACTCTACTGTACTTTGTTTTCCTATAAATTACTTTAATTGATTGAATTTTGGTTGGTCTAAAGGCGACATGTTAAAAGTGATATAGAGAGATGCAGAGGATATAATCATGTTTGCCAGTGGCCACGCAGAAGATAACGTACTAAAACCAATGCCCGGACCAGGAAGGGTAAGAACGCTACTTTTAAGAAAGTAGAAAGCTTTCCTCGATTACTGTTGGGTGGCATTGGTCTATCATTGTACTGCACTATCAGTTTCTTTTACAGAATCAGATCGAAGTGCAATTAGTTATAGTCGAGCAAACTCAGTTATTATCTGTAGGATGTGATTTGTTATTATTTAAATTTGCTTTCGCATTATTGCTCAGGAGAAAAAAGGCATGATAGAAGTGATCTGAATGGCCATCAGTCTCTAGCTGAAGTGATGCAAAAGCGCCAAGGAAGATAAGAGAAGTGATCAACAGAAGAAAATAAATAATAGCTTTGTGGCGACTAATTGAGTCATATTCATCTGCTACTTTTGGCCTTGTGAAGACTGGTTTTGAATAGTAATATCAATTGGGAACAGTTTAATTTGGCAGCGCTTTGGTTAGGATGCTCTATGTTTTAGAAGACAGCATTAGGCTGCTTTAAGTTTGATTTCAGCATTAAGCATGCTTGAAGTCTTTTTAACAGGATTTGCAGGTTAAGTGATTATGCAATCAAACTGCTTAATTGTTTCTTAACAGATCTTTCTTTTCCACCCAGGTGAAGCAGTTTGCTTACAAGTTGTTTTTTTCAGTTAGTGTGGCAAAAGCTTGGGATGAATAATGGCACAGGATGGGTTAACTGTCATTTGAATTTGATCATAAAGTGTAGGTGGCTGAGCTAGTCTGCCTAACTTGAAGCAATAATAATGATTAGAAAGTGCACATTTATATCTTGTGGCAGCAGTTCTCATATTCCCGAATATCTTCTACCTCGTATGTTAATAGTAGGACCATCAAGTTTCGCTATATACCTCTCACACTTTCATGCAGAAAGATCAACCAATAATTTGTGCTTTACATTGACATGCATTGACAGTTCATATAATGGTCATGTATCAAAATTTGATTTTTAAAAAAATGTCTTGGGATTTATTCGTAGAAAGAGAGACACTAATTTTGTTATTTCTTTTCTTGACAAGGATGATAAAATCTTAAAAATGATTTGTCTTCTAACACAGGACAATATGGTTTTATTTGTCATTCTAGTGACGAATTTACTTAACATGCAGAAGAAGACGAAGAGGATTGATCAGTGGGGGAAAAATCATTTAAAATTAACTTTGAATAACTTATAATTAACATTTTTCATCACACACTACTTTTCCTTAGCAGCATATCAATTCTATTAGATATTGAGTACCACTCAATATAATCACTAGAATACCCTCAAAAGCGCCACTCACCGCCCTTGCAATTCTATTAGATTGTTGGGCTAAATTGGAAAGCCAAAATATCTTAAGTGTCGAGTAAAGACTTCGGCCATGAAACGCAGCGTTATGCAATCGTAGACATTTGAGTACAAATCTTTTCCATCTCAACGACTACGCCTATATTCTCTGTTAGTAGGATAAGCAATTTAGTCGTCTCTGGAGCTCTTTACCGTCTGTTTTGCTCGCGAGAAAAGGTAGCAAAATAGGGAGGAAAAAATGGCGCAAACACTGGCAATGCCTGTGGCTCCTTCACTCACAGTAATATGCACTGGTCGGAGAAGTAATTCTCTCTCTGCCTTGGTTTCTCTCCCAAACTCAAACCCTCCTAAGGCAAGTCCCCAATTCATTCAAGATTTTAAGTTTTTTTTTTTATTTTTGGGTCTTATTCTCTTTTTTCTTTTTCAATCATCTATTGATTTCTATCTATTACTAATACCTCTTTTGCCAGTTCTGTGATTTCTCAAAATCTGAACTTGAGTGAACCAAGTAAGTGTAATTAGGCTTACTGATTGGAGCCATAGATTGGCAATCCAAATGCTTTAATTGCTTTCTAATTCTGCATTTGCTTCTCAATCCAATGTTGGGTTTGTGTTTAGTAGTTGGATTAAACATAGTTTCTTGTATATTATCAGCTGTTTCATGGTGTAAGAAAAGCTCAATTGAGTTATTAAAGGTTTTTGCTTTTGAAAGTACTGTTTGATGAGGATTCTAAGTTTCAAACGTAATTTGTTTTGCCCGTATTTTTATTAGGAGTGAATTGAATCTGATGCATAGCAATGTGTGTATACTTGCTTCATTTCTCTTATGTTATCTTTAGGTCCATGGTTTAAGTATCCAATGTGCCCGTGTTGGAGGTGTAGAGATACCTAACAGCAGAAGAGTTGAATACTCCCTTCGGTACATCCATGGCATTGGCCGCTCAAGGGCTCGCCAAATCCTCTCTGATCTCAGTATGCAGAACAAAATCGCCAAGGACTTATCTGAGGATGAGCTCATTACTCTCCGTGATGAAGTCTCCAAGTATATGATTGAAGGGGATTTGGTAATCCCTTCTACGGATTTGGTAATCCCTTCTAACTTCTTTATTTTCTCTATCTAAAAATTCAGGTGTATCTTTCTTCTTTGAGTGTTTTGAATCTTGAATTTTTCAGAGACGGTTCAATGCTCTCAATATAAGGAGATTGAAGGAGATTCAGTGCTACAGAGGAGTAAGACATATACAAGGTTTGCCGTGTAGAGGACAGCGCACGAAGAACAATTGCAGAACCTTGAAGGGTAAGAGAGTCACTGTTTCAGGCAAGAAGAAATCTCCTCGTTAAATGTCTGTTACATTTATTTTATTTAGTTGGTAAAATTGAAATCTTGTTTCCAATGCAAATCTCTCTGTAGCCTGTAGTCCTAATACAGTTGCCTGAGTTAATGCAATCAAGTTTCTGATCTCTCGAAATGCTTCCATTTTTTTCTTCATGTTTGCAAATTATTCAAGTTCGTCAATATTGGTGTTCCCAGTATGTATAACTTGGTTCCTCAGTGAAATTATGAATGTGATTAAATACTTGCTTACAATGAAAAAGAGTTTTTGTTGAGCTGCTTGTCTGTTTGCTAGAAAACCATAGATCAATGAATTGAAATGTCTTGTGAGGATAGCGTGAAAATCTTTTGAAAAATTTTATTTTACCTTGTACTGACAACTTTTGAGTTCTCACATTTGTTCATATCTAGTTCAATCCTTTGCTTCCTGTTGGCATATTTTTTTTGCCGTATCATGATTTGCTCATTCTCATCATAGTTTTGCATTAATGTGTAATCAGTTTCATCGAAGCATTTTTTGAGGGCTCACCTTATTCTGGATAGTGTTCATAGTATTCCAACGTTCTCAGAAATTCACTTGTTTACACATTTGCACCTTATTTCTGGATAGAAACGTGCACTTTCAGTTTATATGAATTTCCGTAGCTCTTGCTGTAACTCAGTTTCAGAATATAAATGCTTTGGCTTCAAAAACACACGTCATAGTTTTTTACTTTTCATTCACATGTATATTCTTGCTTCACTTTTTCCTTTGTTGCAGCTAATTTCATGCTATGTTATTGCAAACAACATAATCTATAAGACTTATGTTGGTTCACAGCCTATTCCAGAACCTTCTTTCAGGGTTTCATGCCGTTACCTATTTCTCCCCAATCTTCACTTTGTTGTTTATTTGAATTTAGTAAAGGGGGAAGGGAGATTTCATAAAATTTGAGTTGAGATTTACTTTGAAATAAACTCTTTCCGTTTAACAATTTCAACAGTATAGTGGTTAAATGCGTATTTCAACTTTCAAGAGTGTACAAGATTCAAACTCCACATGTTCGAACCCCTTGTATCCATTTTCATAAAATCCCAGTACAGGTAATCAGGTTCCGCAATGAGATTGTGAACCTGATTAAGTATTGTACTTGAAATTATTCAATAAAATTTCCTCTTGTATATTTACTGAAGTAATTTCTACAGTTGAAGTTATTACATTCATCATTTTACTGTATGTTTGTTAGTAAATGCTGGCTTTTTTGCAGAAAGCCGAGAACTGCTTAAATTTTGACTATGGCCTCATTTTATACATTAAAACTTGAGAAGTTTGGTGTTCGCTACTCGTCGCTTAAGAGACAACATTCGTTAAATTTGAATTGATTTCTAATTTAGAAATCGTGTCATTTCTAATGTCTAGTTTGGATACGTCGGATCGTTTCTATTCGTAAACACAGGCTAATTGCAGCTTTCCACAATAACAATACGGCAAGTAACCTAGCCGTGATAAACTGACATGTTGTCGGCTTTTTGGATCCATTATTTCCGTAAACCACTAGCCCATTCCAGATTCCAAACAAATGTATTCGTCGTGACGCTTGAATCTGTCGTTTTCTTCTTTAAATGAACGCCCGATAATAAAACGTTGGGTCTGTTCTAAATATGTTATGGGCCTAACCTGAAAATAAAATGGACTGTCCCAACACGATGGATCCAAGAAGAGTGGGAGTGGCTCTGCGTCTCAGAAGTTAAACTTTTCCTTTCTCTTTCTTTTGAGAAATTATTAGATAGGTTGTAGGAAAAAATTTATTTCTACTGGGTTTATATATTCATTTAATAGAATAAAAATATATAAAATAAAAAATAATATAAATATTTTTTTATTAAATAAAAAAATCATATTAATTAAAATACCTTATTAACTATTAATTAAATATTTAAAATAAATTCATGCATTCAATATAAATAAATATTTTTCTAGGTGATATTATCACCTCAACTGTCAATCTAGTTGAATAACTTACCAATGAAAAAGTGGTTACAAATTGATTTTGTCTTTTTTGCATCTTTGATAATTCAATTTTCTATTTTATAACGTGTGGGTAATGTCGATAAAAAATATAAATGATTTATATTATATATTAATTAAAAATAAAAAATAAAATATAAATAACTTGTAATAAAAAGAATGATTCAATCTAAATGACGTACCAATGCTAATATTTAGAGTTTACCTTGACATCTATACCCAGAAAATTTGACATTATTATTATTTTGCTCATTCTTACATGGGTTAGTTGATAGATTATAGATCTTCCCTATTTTTTCTCTGGATAGTTGAAAATTTGTCTGTCTTCGACTTTCCTTCTTATTTCAGTCATTAGATCTTATTCTTGGCGATAAATCCAACAACAAAATAAATATTTCTACACTGTCTGTACTCATTTAAAAAAAAGAAGCTTTTTTTCTTCTTTTTTTTCAATAATAATAATAATAATAATAAAGTTAAAAAAGATTCTTCAATCTCTAATTTAAATTTTGTGATTCCTTGGTCTGTAACTTGTATGCGAGGAAGAAAAAGAAGATAAAGATTTAAAGCAATTTCCTAAATGTTTTGTTCTTTTAAAAACGAAAATCAACGAAATTATTGAAAAAAGTAAAAGCGATGTGTTGTCATATTTTAATAAAATTGTCAGAGATGACAACGGACGGAAAATCATCCCCGCCTTAGATTTTCATGGAATTCATTTTTGCAAGATTTTCGTTCTTTACTTAAATTTATTTAAAAAATATTAATAAAATTCAAAGATAAAATATTAATTAAATATAATTAAAATATAAATACACCTAATACATTAAAAATATTTTATAATGTTAAAAAATTAAAAATTTACCATACATAAAAATATTATAATATTTGAATAGATTGAATTCGATAAATATAAAAATTTTTTAGAAATTTCAAGAATCTCATTATCTTGTATTTAAAAATTTATTATATAAATTAAATGTAAATTTAAATAGATAACTTGAATGAATTAAAAAAATAATTATTATTTTTTAACATAATGAAATTAATAATTATTAATATATAATTTTGAGTGATGAAAATTAAAAATCTTAATACATATATATTTACATATATATACATATATAAAAAGATAACTAAGTAATATAATTTTATAGTAGGATTAATTATATAATTATAATATTCAATTTTCATAGGAACGAGAATGGAGATCTCACGGAATGAAGAATTTCTCCACCTCATTCCATTCCATCCCTGCTCTCATGGGAATGAAATGATAGAAGTAATTCTAAATTAGGAATTTTCCAACTTACAAGTGGTATTCTTCACTTTCAATTTGGCAATGAAGTCAAAAGTAAAAAAAATTCACTATCAATGGAACCAATTCTACAGCTAGTATCTAGGAACATCAGTGCCTCAAGTTGGACAAATTTCTTACAATTGAAGGAGGACTCACCTGAATGGCCAGCCAAGAAACATAAGATGCAGGCCTGGGTTGCGAGCTCTAATGATCTGTCGGCGGAACAGTGACTGGAGATGGCTCGCATTGTTGCCATCTTCCTTCTCATTTAAGTTCCCTGCTGTTTGAAATCTTATGCCTGCGACATCAAATTCATTTAAATAAATGAAATCAGTGTATCAGAGAAAAAACGAGATCAGTATACAAGTGAGGTAAAAAATCAGAGCGCATCACAAATCCATCAGAACATGAAAGAGATTTGCCTTGATTTCGCATCCTTTTCCGTTATATCAGGTAATAGCAGAATAAATTTCAGTAATTTTCAAAGGACAGTTTGAAAGAAAGACAATTCTTTTATCCAAACCGAAAAATTGAAGAGAATTTTTCTTGACATTGAACTAACCTGTGAGCGAAAGTTTTTAGTTTTATCCATCAAAAGCTATCTTTTCACCGCGGTCATGAACCTGCAAAAAATAGCATTTTTTTTATAAAATTCCAAAGGACAGAAATTTTTATAATCGGTCTTCACAATGTCACCCCACTTCAGTAATTACACATTTATTTGTAAACATATCCGCCAGAGTAGGATATCCAGGGTTCTTTTACTTGAAAAAAAATTTAAAAGTTATCAACTGGCCTTAGTGGCATTTGATTTTGTGGAGCTCTCTTGTTTTAGCGGCATTTGAGTTTGTGGAGCTCTCTTGTTTGTTGGGTTTGTCACACTTGCTACAGATTTGATTTTCATATGATTTTGTCTACACTTGAACATGCATGTTGAGAGAGGAGTAGTAGTAGAGAAGAAGCGCTAAACGACGTCATTTTCAGCCTTTTAAAAACAAACTCTGCTTCTTATTTTAATTTACCATTTTTCACGTAAGCATTTGCAATTCTAGTCGGCATTTTCATATCTCCTAACGTGCGAAAAAGATGCCTTCATTTGTTAACGTTAAAAAAGAAATCAATGTATCAAAAAATAAAATGTTAAAGGTCTTGATCATTAAAAAAAAAAAAACTACTATCAAAACTCAAAATAGCCAAAATAATGAAATTTCAGGAACCTGAAATAACTTATAATGATACAATAATGTTCTTTTAAATTAAAATTTAAGTTTACATAAAAATATAATGAAGTGCTACGTTTTTCCGTTGATTATTTTCAACACCATATAGTCCGATACATAATAATTCTATTCTATTAACCATATTTCTTTTCATTATAACGAATTTATGGAATGATGTATGCGTGCAAAAAAGGACAAGCAAGCTGAAATTTCAGGAAGAGAAGCTCATGCACCCCACACGAGCCTTACACACCGGTGCCAAAACCCTAATCTGCTAATATCACATTCAGAATAAATAAATATTAAGCAACAATGCAGCACATAATATAACGTCGTCATTTAAAAAGTACATATTAACTTAAAACAGGCGTCAACTATACAACATATTACTTTAATCTAACTTATAAAAACAGAAACTTAAAAACCCGATCTAATGTTTCCAATTCACCCGAGATTTTGAAACTTGGCGAGATTATGGAAACACAGGGATTCCTCAAAAATGAAACCATGAGCACCATCTTCTACCTTGTAAAATAAAATTAAAACTTAAAATAACCCATGTTTGCATTTCACCCCAGAACCTGCTCTACTGAACTTCTCCCAACTCCATCAAGGGAGATAATGTAAACATGGGTCATTAATGCACAATATCCTTTCAATCATTAACCCTAAAAAGATGGTTAGCTGCAATCACCCAGTCCAAGAAATTTAAAAAAGTAAATTTTTCAGTTTCCTAAGATAACATGTACACAGATAAAGAGAGATTTCCTGAACAGAAATTCATTTCTTCAAGACTTTCTACTCATTGGAATTCTTGCCGGCACACCGCATCCATTGCCGCTACCGCCACGCTTTCCAATTATAATAGGCTTGGAGTGAACAAATCCATCACGAGGTGGTTCCAGAACCACAGGCAAATACTCGGTGGTGTGACAAGGAAATATGGAATTCTTGAAATTATTCTTTAAGCCATCTTTTCCCTGTATAACATTATTTGACAAATAAAATATAAAGCCATTCACAAAAGTAGAAAGCTTCGGTCAATGAAACATAAGAAAGACTCAAATGAGCAATTATAAATTTAAGTTCACCTGAATCACAGCACAGCAAATTTCACAGGTTTTCTTGTTAATAGAAACTTCCCACTCGAGTCCATGGAAAGCCTTTGCAAATCTTGAAGCACCAACTGAATTTGTAAAATTTACGAAGGCATATCCATAATTTGCTCGGTTCCTAATTACAACAAAATTCCAATAATTACACCCACTACAAAGAATTAAAAGTAAAAAATTAAGGGGTAAAAGGCATAACTACCTAAAGTCCATGGGCAGATAGAGGAAATCGTACTCAGACTTAAAAGGATCAGACAGTAACTTGGCTTTTCTGTTCTCCTCCAGGCAGTGGTTGTCCAGAATTTGCAGCAGATCGTGCCTTCTGCTCCATTACCATAAACAAACAAAACAAAAGCAACACCATTTAATGAATTAAAGATTATAATTTAAGCATTGATACGCATGCATATAATATAAATAGAAATGGCATAATAAGTAAAAACACCACTTAGGGGTTTATTATTTATGATCAGGAGGCATTAGCCATTAATAATTAACTTCTTTGGTGTGGAACAGTACAAAACGACAGAAAACAAAGTGAGAAAAAACGATGAGCCATTACTTTCCATCCCCTTCTTTCTGGAGACCAAAGGTCACGGCGAGAAAATATTTTCTTAAAAAAAAAGGGCATAAAATAGTACCAATAATGGTAATAAAAATGCCTAAAATACCGAGTATGGAAGAATCCAATACAAAACAAAGATCAATCCAAAAATATAAAAATGAAAGAAAGAAGAGAACATACTCGAACTGATTTGGAATATTTCGTATCATCAAACTAGTTTTCCCTTGAAGAGTGATTTCTTCACCAGTAGTACTAACTGAAGGAGAAAGTGCACCTTCAAAGTCACTTTTTTTCTTCATCACACTCCTATTCTTTGTTCCAGTATATTCACTCTTCTTATCAGACTTCAGGTCTTTGGGCACCCAAGTTCCCTCTCCACAAGAAATTGTTTTTTCCCTTCTCTGTGACCTTATTCTCGGTGCTATTTGTCTCTTGTCATTCCTATTCTCCCTCCTCAGTCTGCCACCGAATACCCCAAATTTAAGCAAACCCTTGATCCTTTTCTGCGTCGAATCAGACCCATTTCGATTCTCATATTTGGGGCAACAAACACCCGAGTTACCCACTGATGGCTGAGTATTGGCGTTGTATCTAGCTTGTTCTTTCTGCACTGGCATAGAATAAATGGTTATAGACGAAGGAGGCAAGGGTTGCTTATGGGTATCGTAAAGAACGGTGGGTACAGTTGGGTATGCCCAAACTGGTGTAGGTTGCTGATAGATATTTTCTGTGTAGCAAAATAACCCTTGAGATATCAATGGCTCTTGTTGCACCACTGGTGGTGGTTGAGGGAGGGGCTGAAAGGTGGAATTTCTGTGAGGAATAAATAGTTCAAGTGGCAAGATCAGTTCTGCTTTGAGAGCTGAAGAATTTGAAATCGAATTTTGCTCCGTTTTGAGGAATGGAGAAGCATGTGGGTTTAAAGGTTTAGGGTTTGATGGTGGGGAAGCCATTGATGGAGAAGGAGGGTTGTGGCACATAGTGTAAAAACAAGATCTAGGATGAGTAAAAACGGAGAACAAAACTTGAATTCTCGAGACTAAGCAAATGGGTATATGTATATAGGCAAAGAAAAAGAGAGAACGAGATTTGAACCAAAAAGAACAAAGAGCAGAGAAGGGCAGAAATATCAACTGTTTGGAAAAAAGAGTAGGAGAGGAGGCGGGCAAGTAAAAGGGCAAAAGTGGGGATATGGGTGCAAATTCATCCATTAAAATTAAATCAAAATTGACAATTTAATAATTATTTAATTTAATTTTAATTTAAAAAATATAATTAAATAAAATTTTGATTTAATTTTTTGATTATAAATTAAATCAATTAAAATTATATATATATATATTATAATTAAATATATTTTATATAATAATTTTAAATTTAATATTAATTTAAAATTATAAAAAAATATTCTTGAAAATTAAATAAAAAATTTAATTCATGAGAAAAATATAAATTTTAAATGTGTTTAATAAAATAGATATATTTTATATTATATATTTTATTTTTAAAATTTTTATTTATTAATGTTTTATTATTTTTTTATTTAAAATAAAATAATAATTATTTATAAAAAAAATAATTTAAAATCAATAAAATGTATATGATTAAATTATTATAACTATTTAATTTTATTTTAAAAATTTCAAATAAAAAAATAATTTAATTTGATAATGATCATTTCGAACAAGATGAAATCAAACCAATGCCACCCAAAAAATGGGGTATTGTGGAAAGACAGTTTCTTTCACTTATGGGGATATAAAAATCTGTGTAATGATGAAAATTGGAATTAGAGATTACTCATTATAACCTTCTGTCATTTAATGCTCTGCCTCCGTAACAAGACAAACTTATCTATGCACTATGGCGGCGTTATTAGAGAGAGAGAGAGAGAGCCATGCACTGATGCACACTGGACACACACCTTCTGCCTCTGGAGTTACATTACACCAATCTTGTCTGTGATATGGCTCTCTCTCGCCTCGCCTCTGCCGTATAGTGAATCTGATTGTGACTTTGCACTTTTTATTTTATTTTTTCTGCTCTTTTATTTTATATTCATTGGTATTATGTTTTTTTTTTCTTAAAAATCTTCTGATTACGAATATTATCTTAAAATATTTTGAGGTGTTTAAATGGATGAATTATTATAATCAATTTAAATTAAAATAATTTTTTAATTAGAAAAAATTTTAATTGATAATTATAATTTTTATTTATTAATAAATTTTATTGATTTAAAAAAATTAATAATTAATAATATTTATTTAAATATTTAATAATTTTTTAATTATTTACTTATATATTTTTAAATAATGATTAAATTTTATAATTAATCATTCAAATACTCTTTAATAATAAAAGTATAACTATGATAATCGAAAATAATATTTTTGCTCAAAGCCTCAAATAATTTTTTTTTTTTCCGTAGATTATTGATCCTAGTTGTTATTGCAATACATGGTATATATATACACACACACGCGCATCTAAAGTCTTTCAAATCATTTAAAATTAATATTACTATCTCCATTTCAAAAAAAAATATATATATTTTATGAAATATGGGTATTTATTTAAATAATTGCATGTAATAATTTAAATTTATAAAACTCAATTTCAATTTAACATTGAATACATTTTGATTTAAAATTTAAATGCATTTAAAAAACAATTCTTAGTAAAGTTCTAAGTACAATTTTCAAAAAATAACTGCAAATCTATCTGTAAAAGAAAAATATTTAATTAACCTAATAGGGTAATGTTATTTTGAATAATTCATCATTTATGACCCTTTTATGAAATGATACCCCGTTCTTGCAATTTTTTTTCCAAATTACATTATAACTTAATAAGACATTATCCTATTAGAAAAAATTAATAGATTAATGCTCAAATAATATGTTTTCCCATTCGAAAAAATAGTTTTTTTTTTTTTTTTTTTTTTTTTAAAGTCACTTTTTTTTTTCAAATTATATTTAATTTATTAAGTTATTAATATATTCTTATTTAATATATTTCATTATTAATATTTTAATTTTTCAACAAATTAATAATTAATTTTATTGGATTGTTAACTAAAATATACATATTATTAATCAAAATATACATCATTTTTTTACATGCTACATCAAACAATGAAAAGTTTAAATTGTTGGAACATTAATTAATAGTGAAATTTTAATTAATTTTATTTTATTAATCTAATATTTAACATTAAAAATTAAATAATAATTATGTCCAAAACAAGCATGAACTAATATAAATATAATATTTGTGAAAATTATTAAATAGAAATTATTATTTTAATTAAATTAATTATTTTTTTAATTATGATTAACTCTCAAAATTGAAAGGGCTAAAGACCTAAAAATTTAAAATTTTATGTTATTTTTTAATTTTATCATTTTTTATCAATAAATTGAATCTAATATAAATTTAGCTTAATTTACATTCTCATAAATAAGATAAATTATATTTTTTCCGTCTCAAAATAAATGTTATAATTTTTATTAATATATCTCAATTTAATTATCATATTTCCTAATTTAAGTTATATTTTATATTAACGTTCTAATAATATCCTCATATATTTTATCTTATTCATTTCATGTAAACTTAAAAAATAAAAATATTTATTATCTTTTGAAAAATAAGGAGATAATTATATTTAATTAGAAGATATATATTATTAAAATAAAAAAATGATCCTACTTAATTAGAGGAGAATAAAGATTAAAATAATATAGATCATGTGACTTAATTGGTATCTCTTCTCATATCTCATATAATTTTACACGCACCACATCATTAATGAAAAATAATTAACTTTCAAAATAATTTGAAGATGTGATGTGAAATCCATAGAGTTTATAGGAGAAAAGATATGGGATACCAAATGAGATAGATGATCCGGATTGAGATTAAAATAGTTCATTTTTTTTAATATTTGTATATTTTACAATTAAAATATTTATTTTGAAATAGAAAGAGTATTATTTAAAAAAACATTAATTAAATTCATTTATATTTTTTTATTTAAATATTTATACAAATTAACTATAAATTAAACTTTATAATAAATTATTTTTTTGTTTTAATTAATAAAAAAAATTTGCTCTGCATACCTATTAAATTATTTTATTATACATTATTTATATAATTATTATAAAATTTATTTTATTGATAATTTATTATATTATTTTTAATTTTAAAAAGTGTTTTATTTATTTCATTAAAGATATTATATTAAGATTAATTTTAAAAGTAATAATTATTAGATATGTTATATTTTTATCAATAATCAGAAGTGATAAATTTAAATTTAAACTCTATTTAATTAAAATAATTTGAAATTCCTTTTAATTTTTATAAATTTTAAAATAATTTAAATTTAAATATCTTATAAAATTAAAAATTAATTGCTCATTTATTTTATAGAAATGAATGTAAAAGTTAAAAATTACGTTAATTTTATTATATTATTTTTATTTTAAAAAATTTAAAATAAGTTAAATTTATATTAAATTTAATTGTTGATTGGTAAAATTTTCACAAAATTTTAAATAAAATTGAAAGAAGATAGAAAATTTCAGATTTTCATATCATTAAGTATTTTAATTTGGAAAGTTTGCTATAATTATAATTAATTTTAAAAATTTTAAAAATTGATAAAATTTTAAATTTTAAATAAAATTAAAAAATAATATAAAATTTTATATTTTTTTAAGTCATTAAGCTTATTTTTATTTTTTGAAATACACATGTTTTTACAAAATTAAAAAAATAATAATATTAGCACCAATAAATAAAAGTAAAAAAAAAATTAATTAGAGTTGTTCTATCATTATGACATAAGCAGCTAGTTTTAAGGATACACGTGTAACGAAGTAGTAATAAGGGTCACACAACACCTGTGCAACCTCCAGACATTTGAGCAACCAAGAGAGAGAAACAAAGATATACTGATACAGCATTAAATGAAAGAAAATAGTGGATCGAGACTTTCAGTAAAAAAGGACAATTTTTTCCATTGAAATATTCCCAATTTTACTATCCCATCTGTCTTTAATCTCAATTTAGTATTTAGTTTACTATTTGACATGTTTCTGCAGAGTCTGTAGTTATAAGGTTTATATATATTTAGTTTTTTCTTGAGCCATGCAAAAACCCAGAAACCTGAGAAAGCCTAGCTAGCCCAGTTTTTTTTTTTTTTTTTTTCTCTTATATAAATTTATATACATATCAATTGGGGTATCCCCATGATCTTTCTCTGAACCAGACCATCCCTTTGATGTTTTTTGCTAAAATCATGCAAGAAAAGGACCATAATGCTATGGTTAATTTGATAAAATTAGGTTTTGGGGTGTTCATCTTTTGTGTGTAGGAGTCAAACCCCACTGGTTAGTGGCTTCATTTCATGATGCAAATCAAATGCTTTAAACAACTTAAACAAGCAAGAAATTCTCTTGCTTTTGGTGTGTTCTGTGTTATGATTGCCTATTTGGCTATTTTTTTTTTTTTTTATGTATATAATTTATTAAAAAAAAAGGATTCTGAAGGGTTACTCATGCTTACAAAGTGCAATTAATACGTGTCTTTTCATCTTTGAAAAGGCTAATCCTCAACCCCATACACACTTTGAAAAGGCTTTTTGGTTCATCTTCCCTTCCGGCAAATTCACGAAGCTTGAAACCCTTTTTTTTTACATAAAATACGTCTCTTAAACACTTTAAAATTAATTCGACTGAATTAAAATTTTATCTATCAAATTTTATTGAATAGAGGTCCCCTTGAATTTATAGATAAACAAATTTTATATTATTTATGAATTAAAAAAAAAAAACTAAAGAAAATATTGGTTGTAATATTTGTTAGAAATATTGATGACTTCTAAAGAGAAATCAGGATTTTTCATTGCAAGGATTATTTTTTATTTTATTTTATCACATTAATTTATTTGATATGCACATATTTATTATCATAAATCTGAATTATGTTTAAAATTAACATATAATATATTTTTTTTGAACTTTCGAATTTTTTTTAAAGATTAATTATTATTTATCTATGTAAAATGACTCAATATACTAAATTTTTCTGATTTTTAAAAATATACTAACTCTCCCCTGACAAATATTATAATATATTATCAGACTCTTTCGTCCAATTTTATCGTTAATCAACTGTTAATTAATCATATAAAAATAGTAAAAAAAATAAAAATACTCTTACTTTTTAATTTTAATTAATTACATTATACTTTTACTTAAAATAAATTTTAGGGTTAAAAAATATTTTTTTATACTTTTGACAAATTTGAAAATAATTTTTTTTTAATATTTGAAAAATATTTTTTAAAAATATTTTTATTTTATTTTTTAAAAATTAAAAATTTGAAAATAAAAAATAAAATATTTTTTACTTTTTATTTTTAAATTTATCAAAAATATGAAAATGAATTTTTTATTTGTATTAAAAAATTTAAGAAAAAATAATTTAATTTCTTCTTAAATTATTTTTTAAAATAAAAAATAAAAATATTTTTGTTTGTTTTTTATTTAAAATTTATCAAAAATATGAAAATAAATTTTTTAATTTAAAAAAAATTAAAATTAAAATAAAATATAATTAATTAAGAATAAAGGGTAATGATATTTATATCTTTTTACTACCTTTATATAATTGACTAAAAATTGACTAATGATAAAATTAGACGGAAGAGTTTAATAGTATATTATGACATTTGTCAAGGGAGAGTTAGTGTATTTTTAAAAAATTAGAAGAAATTTAATGTATTGGGTCATTTTACAGAGGAAATAGTAATTAATATTTTTTAAATTAATTTTAATGGCTTATGAATTTTCAATTTTTGAAATTAATTTTAATAGCTTTTGAATTTTTAATTTAAAAAAAAATCGAGTTCATGCTTTTTTATTTATAATTTTTTTAATATAAAGAATAAAAAAAGAAAAAATTAAAAATCTAAATTATTGTCAACTTAATAATTAACAAAAAAAAAATTATTGAATAAATCTTAAATTATAGATGACTTCCAAATAATTTAGATGCAATAATTTGCATAGTGAAAAATACGAAGTAAGTACTATTAAAACTAGAGTTCTTGGAAATCAAACCTCACTAAATACGTGAACCCTTCAAATGTGATTATAATATATATTGGGTTTAAAAAATATATAATCATATTAATAAATAATTTTCTTAATTCATAATCACATATTAACAATATATATTAAATTAAAATATATAAATATTAGAAAGTTTATAAAATTACGTTGATGTTTAAGTTTCCTTAAATGTATAATAATTAATATTATAAGATTCGGTAAAGTCATAAGATTAAAATTTTAATTAAAATCGAATTGATTAGATTAGAATTAAATAAAAAATAATTAAATTAATATTATATAACAAAAAAACATAAAATATTCTACTATATATATATATATAATTTTGCTCAATTTAATTTTTCTATCATTATTTCTATTGACTTGTATTTTTAAAAAATTTATATTATTTTTGTATTTTATTTTAATGAATTTTATATAAATTTTGATTAAATTGATAATCATTTATGTTAATTTACTATTAATTTGATTAATTTTAAATTTAAACTTATTATAATATGAATGATAATTTATTTTTATATAATTGTCAGATAATAATATATGTTATTATTAATTTATTATATAATATATTTTATTTATATAACTAATATAATAATAATAATAATAATAATAATAAATAGTTGATACATTATTTTTCTATCAAAAAGTAAAACGGTGTAATTTTGGATTATACAAAATAACATTATTTTGTATTAAATAGGTGTTTAAATTAATTAATAATTACTGATTTAAAATAAAAATATTTATTGATAGAAGTTTAATAGTTATTTTTACCTGTTAATATATTTTGTAAATTTGAAGAAATAAAATTTGTAATTAATTTTTTATTTAAATATTTAATAATTTTTTAATTATCGATTTAAATATTTTTAAATGATAATTAAATTTTATATTTAGATATCTAAATACTTAGAGAGTGTTTGAATCTATTTATATAGACATGAAATATCGTTTTAAAATTTAAAAAATATTAAACGATTTTTTGAGTGTTTAGGTAATTAATTGAAAACGCCGTTTTAAAATTTAAAAATAAAAAAAAATTAAAATAAATATAACAGTTTTTTTTAAAATAATATTTTTAAAATTTTATATTTTAAAAAAATTTATATTTAAATATTTATTTAAAATGAATCGATTCAATTTATTAATTAATTTTCAATTTTCTCTATTAAACCGATTGGATAAGTTCAATTTTCAAAGTATTGATAATAATTCATCTTTAGAAGGTTTTGATGATGGTGAATTACATGATATTATGATCATTGGATGAAGAGCAAATAATATAAAAAAATGAAAATTTGCATGTATAGTAAGAGAGTAATTAGAAAAGATAAGATATACTTATATATAGGATAATAATGATGAAAATAGTATAGCAGGCGGTCTAGGCCATGTGGGTGCATGCCCTGACACAATAAAAAGGTGCAAAACTAGTGATAGTTGGTGAAGGCAAATCTGAAGATGAGACTGAAACCAAGTATAGTAGAATAGGGTTTTTGTTGGGTTTATTTGCTTTGCTATGTGACTATTTTTTTTTTATTTTTTGTGTTTTTTGGTCAGAAAATAAAAAGTCTGTCATGTCACCTGTCGTTTAGTAGGTAGGGAGAAAAGGGCTGAAAGAAGATGTTTCCCCTTTTTTTGCAAACTCTATTTTCTGTGATTTTGCAAAGCTCAGTCTGCTTGCCCATTTCAATGGAAATTCATCCGATTGGAATATCTATTCGGATTTTCTACTTTTGTGCTATTTAGAACTTTACAACCTTATAATTTGGGATGATTCTGATTCAAAAAGTTGTTCTTGAAAGAAAATAAAATAAAAAAGTCATATTAAAATATTAAAAATCTTAATTTATAAAAACTTTATTTTTTTAAATTATTATTAAAATTATATAAAAAATAGTAAATTATGATAATCATTTACTATCGATGATGATAATTAGTGATAAAAATTAAATTATGTTTTTATTAAAATTTAGAAAATTAATTTGTACTGAAATGAGTAAGATATTTTTCTTGAAATTAATTTAATTTTTATTTGATTATAAAAATATTTTTTATTGATCAATTCTTATTTTTATTGCAAAAAAAAAAATGTTAGAAAATATTTTCCAGAAATATACTTTATTACTTTATGGGAAACAACATATGATGTCTGTTCAAACTCCTCCAACTTGGTTCAAACTCAATTCTGATGACTGTTCTGAGGATAATCCAGATAAGACTGGAGGGGGTGGTGTTATTCGTGATGAAAAGGGCAGTTGGGTGGTTGCTTTTATTGTTAGTATAGGTCTTTGTTGTTCAGTGATTGCTAAGCTTTGGGCTATTTATAGAGGTTTGCTATTGGTATGGGAACAGGGTATTCAAAGACTTATCGTTGAAGCGGATGCTTTTTCAGCAGTGCAAATGCTTCCTGGTGAACTGAAATCTGCAGGCAGTATTGCCAATTTAGTGGCTGAATGTAGAAACCTTATATGTAGGTCTTAGGAAGTCAGAAATCAACATACTTTCAGAGAGGGGAATCAAGTAGCGGATCGTCTAGCTAATTTGGCTCTGGATCTTCAACTTGGAGGGAGGTTGTTGGATACTCCCCCCTTGTGCTTAATGGACAAACTTCTTGCTGACAAATTTGGGGTGTGCTTGCTCCGTTGCTAGCTGTACTTTTCATGATATTTCCTGTGTTTTTTGAGCTTTAAGCTCTCCTAGTTAAAAAAAAAAAAAATAGAGCAGTAAAAAAAATAAGATTTTAATTATTATTGCTCTGTATCTCTTTCAAATAAAAAATAGATTTCAAAAAGTTAAATATTTGATGATTCCATCACCATCATACATTATTCAGTTGCAAAAACTTGTAGATAGTTATCCCACATTTCAACTGAATTCTTTTTTGTTAATGAATTGCCTTGGAACAATCAGTGGACTCATTCCTAATTTTATGCCAGGCTGCTCAACAGCTCAAGCAAGCCCAAAGCCTTGTTTGAAGGAGACAAGCACAATAGTTACAGCAATTACAAAACTTGGGTTGCTTGTGAACTTAAGAGTATAGTAGCCGTGAACCAATGGCCTTTGGCCCAAATTCTCTTTCTAAAATGGACTTCTTCTAGGTCAATAACAAACTGGGCCAACAAACATCTAGAAAATAATTGTGCATTAACCAATGCCGTCCAAAAAGAAGTTGGGGCTTTATTAGCCCAATACCTTCTGATATGGGAAAACAAACCATAGATAAATAGCTAAGCATCAGCATCATTGGGATTTAATTAAAAAAAAAATTATATTATTTCTATGATAGGTTTTTTATTTGATTTTTTATTTTAAAAATTATACATTAAAATTTAAAATGGAAATAACTAAATTTATGATTTATTAATATGTAAATTATAATTTTTAGTAATAATATATTATTACAATAAATTCTTTTATTAATAACATTTAATTTTTTAATAATAATTTTTATTTTTATAGTAATAAATATATAGATTAATGATATTTAAATTATAAATTATAAATTATAATTATTCGATTAATTCAGTTATAAGTAATAATCGAATAAAAAATATTTAGTTAATTTATTTCAATTAAATTTTATTTTTTAAATTTTTTATTATAGCTCGATTATTATTTTAAGAGATTTAAACATTTCAGTTAGTTACAATTTTGATTAATTGAATGATGACTCAATAAATAGTTAGAATAAATTTTACATTTTATATATAATGTAAATTGTATTTATATAAATAAAAAATTAAAATATGCTAATGGTGAAATAAGTAAATATTTACATAATTTCTGAATACGAAATTAAGCTACAAAATCTAGTGTTCAATTATTTATCTTGTACTACAGAATATGAAATATTTAATTTATAATTTATTACTACCTACTTGAGTATTTTAATCTACGTATGAAACATTAATTAAACAAGAACAAGAAATAAACATTTGGAAGATTTCAACATTTAGCAACATAAAATCTAAGAATCATATGGGTATGCCTCATCTTTGTAGAACCTTTAAAGATCAAACCAACTCATTTATAAGAAAATAAATGTATAATATTTATAATTTTGTTGCAACAAACAAAAATATAGACAAGACCAACTTCCCCCCACGTGGTTCAGCAAAGCTCCCTATCACATATTTTTAGTTAGTTGATTTTATCAAACCCCACAAAATTTGGAGAAACTACCCATCATCTATTGTAAGAAAAGGATTTTTCTAATATTATTGTATAATAAAAAATAATAAAAATAAAATAAAACATAACCCATCAAAGTTAATGACGCTATTGTATCAAAATTAGTTAGGGTGGGGTTCTTTTGTTGCCTTTTAAAGAAGCCTCTTGCATTATATTTCATGTCATTCAACTCTCTTAAGTATGAATCCATAAATAGATGTAATTATAAGTTGAATTAGAAAGCTAATGAGTTTAGTAGCACGTAAGTAAAGAATATGGGATCAATAAACAAATATCAAAAAGTCCAAGAACTTAAATGGGGTTTAAATTAATTTATTAATTTTTTTTATTCACTAGAAAATTTTTAGGAAAAAGGGAGACTTTTAAATATGAACCCTTCCCACTCAACATTAGATTTATTTAGTTTATTTTTGAACTATTAGTTAGCTTATTATTTTGCAAAACTACAACAACATTTTATTATTTAATCATTCTTTTACAATGGTTGGAAATAAAATCCCAACCCGTAAACATTATATTAATGGGTGGTTGTACATAAAACATACCTATAAAGGGAGAAGTATGAAGAAGAGTAAGCTTTTCCATTTTCAGAATAAGGATCCATTAATGGTTGGGCTTGGGCTTTCTTTAAATAAAGAAATTGTACCCAAAAACTATCAATGACAATGGACACTCTGAAAATTCCAATTATGCAACTTTGAGTTGGCAAGTCAATGCCCATGTAAGCAAAATATCTTATACTAATATATTTCATTGTCAATGAGCAATTTTGAATGATTATAGAATCAAATTGGATATAAACTTGGGACCAAAATGTTGGTCCCAAGTTCATTCAAATAGCAGCTGGTGAAGGACACAACATATATTTATTAAAAATAAAATAAAAATTAAAAAAATAAAGCTAATTTTGAAATTTGATAAAAAAAATCAACTTCCAACAATGGCCTCCACATACCACTTGCCCAAGTCATATATCAACTTGCCTTTCTCTCTGTTCTCTAAATCTGTTTCTTTCATGTATTATAAGCCATGCAAAATCACCTCTTTTTTTCTTTCAGTAATCTTCTCTATTTTTTTCAGAAAAAAAAAAATTAATAATTGTCTACTACTGTTTGTTTATAGTATATGCCACTGAGTCTTTTGATTTCCTTTTTTTGCCATTTTTTAAGAGTTCTTAATCTATATATTCACCACAGAAATGCTCTGTGTTTTGGGTCGCATCCATTGTTCAAATTTGTCCTCAAGCCCACAAAGAAGGATCATTGATACCACAAACTATCCACCTTAAAAATAATAATAATAATAATAAATAAAAATAAAAATAGGAACACTATTAAAAAATAACTTATTTCTAAATAATGGTGAATCCTTATCAATCCATGAATTTTTGAAAAATCTTTAATATATATTAAGAAGCAACCTTAATTTTTTTAAAATGATTTTTATTTTAAATTTTTTTAAAAAAATTTATATCGCTCCCAATAATTAAAAGATTAAATCCATCAAATTATTACTATTAATAGAGTCTACCTTTAAAGGAGTTGGGACAACAGAATAATAAAGTTGCATTGCACTGTCTAATAATAGTCAAGGGTGGTTGAAAAATACTAGAGATGCACACACATGGTTATCAATTAATAGCTTATTTATTAAATAAATAAATAAATCAATTCGAAGAGATAGACTTATGATAATAATAAGTACATAAAAGAAAGAAATAGTTGGTTAAGTGTCCCCTCCCGTGGAACCTTATGTTGGCAAAGATATAGACTTCTTCTAGTCCCAATGCCCACACCTCTCTTTTCATATTTGAATATCTTTACTATTGTATACTTGTACATTTAAGAATTGAGAGTTCATACTTCTTTGCCCCATTTTAATAAATTATGTAGATATAAGTAGATAATTAATTATTTCAATAAAATTTAATTATAGATAATCATAAGCAATTCATTAAAATTATCTCTTCAAATATTTCTTATTATAAGAGATCATATTTATCGATATAAATAAAAATTTTAATTTTTTAAAATAATATTATATATTTGAGTTTTATAAATAAAAATTAAAAAAAATTTATTTCTTTTAAATTCATTCAACTCAAGTCGAATTTCAATAAAATTACAGGATAATAAAAGGAAGGTTTAAAAAAAAAAATCATATATTGTATTTGTAGCACTCACGTTTGTTTATCTTGTATACTTCTTAGTTGTTGCGTTAGTGCAATTCACGTTTCTATGTTCATGCACTAATATACTTAATTAATTTTATGATTCAATATAATATGATAATTAAACCATCATTTTGCCGAAAAAATTGAAGTGTAATAGTTTTAGTATTCCATTAATAAAGGTCATACTGTTCCTTTATGCAATTATTTTTTTTAGTTGGGATTATTTCATTTTTTTTTTTATTAATTAGATTTATTGTTGAGATATTTTTTTGGAATATCATTAAAAAGAAATGAGTTCTAATTATTTAAATCTCTAAATTATCAATATAAAATGAAAATTCAATTATTAGATTATCAATTTAAAAAATAAAAATTTTAATTTTTAAATTTAAATAAAATTAATACAAAATAATGTCCATGAAAAGATAAAGTGGCAACCACCGGATGTCCCAAATTTCTTTAAAGAAGAAGAAATCATTAAAATCTTGTAGTTGAGAAATCAATGCGGCCTCGCACGAAAAACAAAATAGTAGTAATAAAAATTCAACATACACGTGACTATAATTTTGTAACATGTACATTGTAAATTTATAATTCATTTTTATTTTTATTTTCAATATATATATTATATATTACTTTCATTATAAAAAATCACAAAAATTCAAAATATAATAAATAAAATTATATTTTTATTTTTATTTTTTAGTAATATAATAAATATATTTATTTTTTATATTAAATGTATCTTAAAATGAGGTAAAAAAATAGCATTGATAATAAAAATGTGATAATTTTTTTTTTGAAACATCTAAAAAAATCAATTTTTCTGTATGGGGTATTATGTTTTGGACACTATAATTAGGAATTATAATATATACTCTCCGTTTTAAAAAATAATTTTTTTTATCCGTATTAAATTATATATTTTTTTTTATATATATTAATTAGTATATAACTATCAAATATATCATTTATTAATTCACATTAATATCATCAGATATATAATTATATTTTTATTTTTTATATTAAAATTATAAATTTAATAGAATAATCTTTTTATATTTTTATAGAAGAGTATTACAATAACTAATTAAGATAAATGATTTAATTATTATAAATATCAAAAAATAAAAAATATTGAAAAATGTATAATATGAATATTTGAGATAAATATATTTTATAAAAAAATAAAATTAATATAATAAATTAAAAATAATTAAATTTTTTAATTTATGTATAAAATAAAATATTACTTTTTTTTTAGAACAGAATATATATATATATATATATATATATATATATATATATATATATTTGCATAATGTCCAATTAGGGGTAGATAAAGTGTATTAATGGGAGTATTTATAAAAGTAAAAAATGAAATTAATATTGGGAATGGGTTTGTCCCCCTCGTAGTAAGCCTGATGTTAGCTATGATTGTGGCTTTAGGCCGACATGTGGCCGCAACCCATTTAAGAATTGGTGGCCTAAGCAACTCTTAGGTCCTTTTCTATGTGATTATGTAATAGCTTTTTTTTTTTTTTTTTAAATGTTGAAGAGGAAAATTGATTATAATTTTATTACCTAAAAAAAATATATACTTGTCGAATTTTGTTTCTACATTGTCATGCTATTTTAATAAGTGTTTGGTAGTGATTATATTTCACAATAAATTGTCTTAATTATAAAATATATAATTATTAAAAAAAATTATTTTTTTTTTTACTTTAGATATTTTTTTTACCTTCATAATTTTATATATTTTATATTTTTTAATTATTATACTTATTCTGTTTTAAAATAAATGTCTCAATTTTCTTTTTAATATGTCATAATTTAATTATTTTATTTTTTAATTTAAATTATATTTTATCTTAACTTTTTAATAATACCTTCATATATTGGTCTTATATAATTAATATAAACTTGTAAAAATAAAAATATTTATTATCTTTTAAAAAATAAGGAGATAATTATATTTAATTAAGAGAGATATATTAAAATAATAAAGAAGATTGTTGTACTTAATTAGTAAAGAGTAAATATTAAAATAGTCTAAAAAATTTTCTTAATATTTGTGTATTTTATAATTATGACATTTATTTTAGGACGGAGAGAGTATTTATTTTTAACATATTTTTAATGAGAGTATTATTAAGTTAAAAAATAAAATAATTAAATTAGACATATTAAAAAAAATTATGGCATATTATAGGATAAAATATATATATAAGTCTTAATCCAATATTAAGATCAAAGCTAAGGTGTAATATTTTTTATTTATATTGAATTATAATATTTAATATAATTATTAAAAAAAAAAATTTACACTATGACTCTTCAACTACAGGATATTATTCTTTCGTAACATTTAAAAACAATATATACTCATACATATAACCCGATATATGTATATACCATTTGACAAATAAAATTTATATTATTGTAATATAAAAATATAAAATAATATTTTTAATGAATAAATTAAAGTTGATTCCATTTTAATATTATATTAAATTTTAGAATGAACCTAATGTGACATTCAACCGTGTAAAAGGGCAAAATTTATTTATTTGTCCCTTGGTCTAATTGCATGTGTGGTTCATACTAGCTAGGTAATTTGTCTCCTATTTTCACAAACTAAAAAAATTAAAAAAGGAGAAATTATTATATAGTAAAAATGTATTTTCTTTTGAAGAGTTTTGCATTGTTAGATTATTTTTATAGGAGTCGCAATATAATTAGTTAGTATGAATAAAGAAATAATTTTTTTATAATACATCATATTTATTTTTGGTGGATTGCACGTTTAATTAGCGAGAAAATAATTCGAATTCAAAAAATTTTGTTCATTACCATCAAATTAGACTTTTGATAACTATAATAAAAATATATATTTTATCTATTTACATAAAAATAAATAAATATATATATATATTCATTTTAATTTCACAATTAGTCGTGAGTATAACGAAAACACTCCTATTTTATCTAAATAATTTGTCCTAATAAATAGACATGCGTGATGTGGTCATAACTTCATCAATGTCGAAAATATAGCCAAAATGTAGTGTTTTTGTAGAAAATCTGTCTAAGAGACATCAGACAAGGGTACAACATTTTTTGGATTTATGGTTCAATATTGCTTCATGCTAAAACTGTATTATTAATTATTAAGGATTGTTGTTTAGGTTAAGAACAAAATAATTTTACACATCATCATATCCCACACATTTAATGAAAATCTAATTAACATTATATATTATAATTAAAACTTGTAATATTTTTGTAAATGAACGATAAGATGTAAATATATTTGTAAATACAAATTAAAAATTTGAATTATCGTAATTTTTATAGTCTCTATCATTATTATTAAGTATGATTATCACTCAAACTTTCTTAATTGTTATTTTTTTCATATTTCCCACCTAAACTTTTATTTTTTAATCCCTTTAGCTTTAAGAATTTTTATAGTTAGATATTATATTTTTATATAATCTTATAAATTGGTATTATAATTTTTTTTTTCATATTAAAATCTTGAGTCCGTTACTGTCGTATTTACTTCCTTTCCCATATGAATATGTAAATTTACATATATTATGATTGGTTATGAAGAAGTATAGAAGATGACTACTTACAAGCCAAAAGGGGCATGGTCCCTCAAGCCAAGAATAATTCATTAAATATAATGAATTGTGAATTTTAAATATTAATATTGTTTATATATGGTCCTTTTACATATTTTTAAACTCAGAACTTATAAGCCAATAAATATATAAAATTTATATTATGAAATGTGAATTCATTATTTTTTATTTAGTTTTGAGCCGATAATTATTATATTAAATAAAAACTAAGGTCTAAATTTAAAACTACAAATTAGCAAATTAAAAAAAAAAAAGTCATTAGCATTTATACTTTTCCTTGAGATTGATTTGGCAATTTAGAGATTTTATAATACCAAATCTCTTTTCTTTACTCAAGTTTTATTCATTCTCTTTGCATTTTTCATATATTGCTTAACTAATTACCTTTGCTTATTTGTCTATTATTTATAAAATATGTTAATTAGTTTTTCTTAATTTATTTTATAGGGATGTTGAGAAATTTTATATAGAATATATTATACATGGCTTTAATGATTTGAAAAAATATATTTTTTTAAGCACTTAAATTTTTTTATGTTATTTATTTAATAATTTATGCACTTATAATTTTTTAAAAAAAAATTATTTTAATAAAAAAAATTATAGTAAATTCTTGGTTGATTCCAAATAAGTAGGGTTAGTTCTGTCCGTCCCTATAATACATTATTCTCCCCTTCCACATCCATGGTGGAAAAAGGTGACACTCTGTATCATCTCCAACCATCTAATGTATATAAGATTGATTTTTCACAATTAATTTCTATATTGTGACACATATCTATGCACACGTGCATTCATCTCTCTCTCTCTCTCTCTATATATATATATATAATAGAAAAATATTTCATTTTCATACTTTCAATAATTTTCATGGTAATATATATATATATATATATATATATATATATATATATATATATATATATATTTAATGTTCTTAAACTATCATTTACAAATTTTTCATCGATTTACTTTTATTATAAAGAAAAAAATAAAAAATAAAAAATTTGGGGATATAATAAATAATAAAAATATAAGTGTTTAAGAAAAAAAAAACCATCATTATCCATTGATATAAAAAAAATCTTTTATTTTCTCTGAATTTCTTTTTAAAGATAATAAAGAAAATTTCATGATCACCTAGTTAATCAAATATCTGAATATATATGTGATACTCGTAAAAGGTGAATATTACACACATGTAGGTGAATATTACACACATGTATATTTTGGTTGTACAAATAATAATAAAAAAAAAAATCATATAATAAGTTTGGTTCTTGTTTATACATCAAAATATAATTTAATGTTAAATGCATATTCTTTTAAGTAGTAAATTCAAAATTAATTTTTCTCTCCTTAATATTAAAAAAAAAATTAAATCTTTTTCTATGTGTCGGTGTATGTGTATATCTATATAATAAGCAATAAGTAATTTTTATTTTTAATTTTTAGATCTTTTTTTGTGTGTCGGTGTATGTGTATATTTATATAATAAGCTATAAATAGTTTTTATTTTTAATTTTTAGATTTTTTTTTGTGTGTCGTTGTATGTGTATATCTATATAATAAGCTATAAGTCATTTTTATTTTAAATTTTTATTTTTGTATATTAAAATTTTAATAATATTTAAAGAGAGGAGATGAATAAAGATACAACTTTTTGAATCTATGTATTAGACAAAGTTCTGACTTAGTTGCTTTAATATATTTGTGGGTGATTCGTACATGTTATATAGTTTGGTGTTTTAATCCACCTCTTTGTAATTTTTTTTTTTTTAATTATGGAGCACTGTATATTTCAATAAACTCAAATCCATTTAATAATTATCGTAATTGGGTTGGCGATTTTTGTGTCTACCTATACTTGATTATATATCACTTTCATGAATTCCTTTTCTTTTTCAAAGAGTAAGCTAGAGGACAATTTCAATTAATCTAATAGTGATTTTTGTTAATTTATGCCTTTGATTGAAATGATGAAAGATAATTCAATTATGATTTTGTTTTTTGAGATTAGGAGATTATAATTTAGTTAGATAATCATATCCATATTAGGAATAGTATATTTTTGAAATTTATTGTATTTTTTTCCATTAATAAAGAAAGTGGAAAAGGATTTAATTATAAAGAGTTTCAAGAGTGATGAGTGTTTAATCGGTTTAATAGAAAAAAAAAATTGTTATAATTAATTGGATAATACAATAAATTATTTGTTTAACATAATAAGGAGGTTTTTTTACGTAAATTTCAATTATTGGTTAGTTAAAGTCTCAAAGATGATAGAAAAGATAAATGGATAAGATAATGGATTTTATTAAACGGCATTATTATAAATAAAAGGACTAACCAATATATTAATTGCTTTTTTAGGAAGACAAATTATTGAATGAGCTTAATTATAATTTAAAAATGTAAAAATAATAATAATAATTATTATTAAATTAAATAAATTAGGCTATTAAAAGGTGGGGTGATAATAATGATATTGTTTGTACAATTATATCCCAGCAAAGTGAGTTAAAGTAAAAGTTTTGTGTCTGATTTCACTGATTATACGAAACAAACCAAAAATTGTTTACAAATTTTTGCAGCCTTAATTCTAAATAATTATAAATTATATAATTTCGCAACTATTGATATCCTTCTTTAATTGCAACACCAAAGTAAGCCATAAAATATATATATTGTTATAAAAATAAATAAAATATATATATTGTTATAAAAATAAATAAAACAATGATAATTAGAACAAGAATAAGATGAAGAATAAGAATAAGAATAAGAATATAGAAAAGATAATATTCTATTGTCTTTTTGATGTTTGTTATAAAGTAATATGAATTTTTATTTATAAAGTTCATTTTCATTATATGTTACAATATATAAAAATCAACCATAAATTACAGCATAAATTACAACATAAATGATGCAATAAAATTAAACTTAATTACAAAAACTTATGAGTAGTGGGATAGATTAATAGACATCCACATTTATCTTATGAGTAGTGAGATAGATGAATGGACATCCACATTTATCTATATATTTATAACACTCCCCCTTGGATGTCTATCTTTACAAAAAATATGCCTCATTAAAACCTTACTAGTAAAAACCCAGTGGAAAAAAAAATTAGTGAAGAAAAAAGAGTACAATATTCCCGCATTGCAAATGGTATACTGCCTCATTAAAAACCTTATCAGGAAAACCCAGTTGGACAAAACTTTTGGTTAAGGGAAAAAGAGTACAGTATTAAACTCTCCCTATTTGCAATATCACTGAAAATCTTTAAGGCGTCACATTTCAATACTGTTAACTAATTTTTTGAATGTTGCAGTAAGCAATATCTTAGTGAACAAATCTGTTAGATTGTCACTTAAACGAATTTATTGAACACCAATTTTACCATTCTTTTGTAATATATTAGTGCGCCTATTGTATAAGATATGGTACTTCAGGATCAAAAATATCTTCATTATCTTCTCTAACTGAAAAGAGTTTTTATTCTCATTAAGTAACCGAACAATCATTGAACTATTCAATGAATGTGTTTTGTATATAAAATTATAAATGAACTTTTTGTGTAAAAGTTAACTAATAAATAAAAATTTCTTTTGCCAAATATTCAATTTGTAATCGAGACATAATTTTATTTTTCAAAATAATGCATCTCAAATTTTATTTTCAAATAATATGTTACTTTTGGAAATTTTTCAGGAATTCCAATAATATTCAAATCATCAATATATACAATAATTATGGCAAATTCATATACAAATTTCTCTATAGTATTGTTTTTATATTCTATTTTGAACAAGTATCCACTAAAACGATTTTACCATATGAGCTCAATTCATACAAATATCTTTGTAATTTAATTGAATAAATTTCTTTAGAATTTAAATTATATATATATATATATATATATATATATTTACAATTTAAATCCTTCAGGAATTTTCATATAAATATCATTATCAAATGAGCCATATAAATAAGTTGTGATACATCAATTAGATGCATATCAAATCTTTCATGCATTGCTAAATTAATAAGATATCAAAATATTATTGCATCCACCATATGAGAGTATATCTCTTCATAATTGATTTTAGGTTTTTGCAAAAAATATTATGTAGCAAGTATTGTTTTGTATTTTACAATTATATTTTTCTCATTCTTTTCGTATAAATACCCATTTGTATCTTACTGGTTTCACACCTTCTGGTGTTTGGACTGCTGGTCCGAAAACCTTATGTCTTTCAATTATTGACTCTTCTGGAGTTTCAATTATTTTTTGTTTTACTAGAAATAATTATTTCACCCATTTTCAAATAAAAAAAATATTTGACTTTTTTTAAATTGTACGAATTATCGCACCATTCACAATATATGTAAAAATCAATTCTCCTTTTTAATATTTTCAAAAACATATTTGTCACATCAATGTGAACAATATATATATGATCATAGTTAAGATCATCATTATTAGAGATAAAATTTATCTTCATATTTTTCTTCTCTTTTTGCGATGTTCGATAAATATCAATAAGATATCTTATCATACGATAAGTATTTGACCAATTTTTCTTCATACCATATCGATAATATTTATTTTTAAAAAAATTTTGTCCACCTTTTCTATTCTTATTTCTGTAAAATTTTATCCCACTTCTAGTGGTGATAAATATTTTTATAATATTTTTTTATTCTTATGAAAAGAATAATTATTATATGTTTACTTTTAAATTTCATAGCATTGTTGTTATATATTACCGCATTCACTTTAGGAAATGAGATAAAATCACCATAATACATTTCATGAATTTTTCATTAACGACTTGTTATTTTATTCAATTAAGTATGACTGCATTCACTTCAGAGAATGAGATTAAATCAGAATGCATGAAATTAATTTATAACATTTTTACAATATTTTTTATCGATATTGCTACTGCAGGAGCATATTCGATATTTGAAAAATATTAACATATCATTTTAAGTGCTTAGCATTTTATATATTATTTCACAATACCTATACTTCATGATTAATTTTAATAAATCATATAGATTTGATTAAAATATAGAAAATTTTTAATTCTAATAGCAAATATGAATATAAAACTAAATAATATAAATAAAAGTAAATCATATGTAATTCATTAAGATGGTGACATAAATAAATAAGAAATGCTAA
>CANXYC013119342.1:0-10757 GCA_948193065.1 Aleurites moluccanus
ATTCATATAACATGCATAACCTTCAATTTCATGCATAAATACATAACATTATCAAATGCAAAAGGAAGAAAAAATTTCCCCCTTAAATGCCCTTTAATGGCCTTTAATGGTTTAGGTTAGGTTTAGGCTGAGGTGTTACATAAACTATGTGTAATCACACAGTCGATCACATATCAAGTAAGCATAAGACTGATTAGGTCCTATGATCAGGACCAATAACCCTTCCCAGCTAGGGCATCAATATCAATGTGCACATTGTCGGCAGTATGTATCCATTACCTTATCGAAGCGACAGATTTATCAAACCACATTTAGGTCAATACAAGTGAACATCATAGCAATAGATACCATTTTGCAACAATGGTATCATCAATGGCATTAAACTTAATATCTTTCAAATCAAATGGCATTTGAATCAAAGGCATTGCAATATATAATATACAATCAAGGATAAAAGTTATGGTGAACAATAAAGGTATGGAACAAAAATTGGTTCGACAAAGGAAATCGATCGGCCAATTGGCATGCTAATGTCGCTGGCAACGATGGCATTCAAATGATAGGCCTATGGGATACAAAGCAATAGGTCAAGGCAAAAATAACTAGACATTTAATCAAATACTTGGTGGGTATAATTTGATAAGCCAATTGGTTAGGTTTATGTGCAAGTTTGGCTTGCCCATTTCAATCAACAAGGCACATTGGCAACAATACAATAGGTATTAAATAAGTAAGATTAATCAATAGAAAATAGGTCAAATTGGCATAGGAATTCAAGGCAAAATCAAGCAAAACTTAGGCAAGTGAATAGTACAACCCATTCGGCCGAAACATGGTGTTTTCATATGAATTCCAATAATCAATCTAAGGTGTTAGGCATGTTATGCATATAAGACTCACCTAAGCCTTCCAATTGCTTTGAAAAATTGATTTCTACCCAAATTCTTCAATGGAGGCAAATAGGTCAACCTTGGCAAAACTTGAATTCTATACCAAATAATCCATCAATTAGTTACCTAAAGACTTCCAATTGGCATATTCTAATATCAATTAACATTAACTAATACTAAATCATCAAACTCTTTCATACAACTTCAAACAAGTTAGGCAAATTAGGGTTTTCTACCAAAATGTATCAATTGATGCAATCTAACCTAAAACCCATTCAATTCAACCTTAATATCATCTAATTGAACCATTAAAACAAACAAACAAATTGATTACCTTGATGGAGTATCCCACCCAAATCCTTCCCTTTAATTCTCCTTAATTTCCTTTAGCTTTTCAATCAAATTAATGGTGGGAAAAGGTAAAACTAGGTTTGTGTTTAAGTTTTCTATCAAATTTCCTTAAGAAAATTGATTGGAAGATGAAGAAATGGATGGGATGGAGAAAGAAGATGGTTTCGGCCACTTGAAGAAAAGAAAGAAGAAAGTGAAAAATTTGACTAAGTGTTGGCTTTTATACTAAAACCAATTGGCAAATTATATTTTAGTCCTTAAACTTTCAAGTAATTAGGTTTTGACCCCAATTTCTTCTGTAATTTTTTTTGTCAATTCTATCAGGATTTGGATTCCAATGTGGTGAGTCAATAAGCTTATTTTAATTTATACTTATTTACAAAATTGGTTTCAAAGTCATTCTGTAACTTCGACGGACCAATTTTTACTACTCACCTTAAAGTTTCTTTTATTTACGATTTTGCCATTGGTTAATTTTTCAGTGTTCCTAAATGCTTTTCACTTCTTTCTTTTTACCAAAATTACATATGCATTATGGTGATCTTTTACCTTAGGTCAACTTCAGAAATTCTTCCGTTGCCCGGACTGCTAATCTCTCGGCAGTGTTCCCGACACCGCCGCTTTTCGAAAAAGTAATTAGTTCACTTTCTAACTGTATCTCTAAAATTATTTCCCATCATTTCAAGACTTTTGAACCACATATTGAGAACTAAATCATGCATATGAGTTATAACTTTATAGGGTATTACATATTGACAGATTGTATATTTAAGTGAATGACCTATTTAGGTGTATAAATGTATATGTGTATATGATTATGGTAATTACAAAAAGCAACAGAATGAATAGTGCTTATGTGAGTATATGACTATAGATTGATATGTATTGTATGAGATTGTATAGATGTGATGATTACGGGTGTCAGTCGTCTCTAGCATCTCCCGTACCCTAGGACCATCGCACTCTAAAAATGGATCGTGACAGAGGTGGTATCAGAGCCTAGGTTACAGATATCAGAGCATAGGTTACATATATCAGAGCTCTGGGTTATAGATACCATAGCATAAGTTACAGAGGAATAGTGACTAAGTACAGTATGGGTAAAGTTAAGTGAACCATAGAGCATAGGAATTCTTGTATCGTCTTTTGTTGTATTCGTCAAATATGTATGAGAATTTTGCATTTCCGTAATATGTTGAGTACATATTCTATTTTTCGACAGTTTATAGAGATGTATAACGACAGAGATAGGGATACTAAAGAGGCAGAGGTAGCCTCTAATAAGTCCCTGGTCAGAGAATTTTCTATTTTTGAGGGACCGTCTAGATCCTGACGGACTACAGAGGAGACAGAGAGGAGTGATGACCCCTGAAGGATAGAGATGATGAGGGGAATGATGGATTTGCATTGGGAACTAGCATATTTCAGGCTGGAATGACAGAATATACGGCTACCTTTAGTGCCAGCAGCAGTGCCACCTCCTGTTGCACCTGTTGCAGTACCTATTGCTCCAACTCCTGTATAGCCAGCTGTGGTTTTTGGAGAGCCTGTTATGCAGGGAGCCCGTTGAGTTATTGAGGAGGGAGGAGATTCTATGTTTAGATTTCTGAAGCTAAACTTGCCAGATTTCAGAGGTGATAGAGGCCATGAGCCGAATGATTTTCATGAGCAGCTTGAGAAGGTAGTTAGAAGACTACCTTGTTCTAATGTTAGAGCAATGGAGCTAGTTGGTTTATTGCTAAAGGGGAAAGTATGGACTTGGTTTTCTCGACAGATGGAGCCCATATTATATGGTGATCATCCTCCTACTTGGGCTGAGTTTAGACAGAGATTGATTAATAAGTTCCTGACATAAGGGGTGAAGACCAGGAATTTGATACAGTTTAAACAGCTCGAGCATGGTAGTAGGTCAGTTGAGGAGTATGCCGAGGAGTTTATCAGATTGAATAGGTATGTTATATAGATTGCTCCTGCTGAGACAGAAATGATCAGTAAGTTCAGGAGAGGTTTGCATACCTCATTACATAATGCCCTCCTGACTACAGAGTTCAAATCTTTGACTACCATTATTGATAAGGCTAATCAGATGGAAGAGAAATACAGGTCAGAGAGAGAGAGAAGAGGGATCAGAAGATGAAGGGAGGACTCGGATCACAGAGTATAAGGGGGAAAGCAGCTCCCAGCCTAGACATATTAAGCCAGTACCCAGGTTTGATCAGAGACCTCCGTCTGGCAGTTAGAGGAAGAGGACACAGAGTAGGGGACCTCCAGTACAGTCTGCACCTATTTATTATTAGGGTTCTTCTAGACCTGCTACACAGATGCCCAATGTACCTACTTATGGTTTTTATGGTAGAAGGCATGGAGGGGAGTGTTAACGACAATCAGGTGCTTACTTGAAATGTGGGCAACATGGTCATTTTATCAGTAGATGTCCCTTGTGGGGTGATCAGTAGCCATCTGCTATAGTTTCTCAGCCCTCTATTCATATGAGTCAGAATATTGCCAGAGAGGCTCCTGGTAGGGGCAGAGAGAGAGGACAGGCATTGAGTAGCAGTCAGGCCCTAATAGGCAGAGGTCAAGGGCTAGTTTTTGCTATGAACACTCAGGAGGCACAAAGATCTGACAATGTGGTCACAGGTACTATTTTGATACATAATGAGATTGTTGATGCTTTGTTTGACACTGGTGCTACACATTTGTTTGTTTCACCTCAGTTTGCACCTTGCCTAAACCACCTTCCTCCATTCTCCCACCATTTTCATGCATTTTTCTCAAGAAAAAATTAATGAAAACCTAAAACCAACCTTATATCTTCCAACTTCCATTCATTTTCTACCTTGAATCACAAAGGAATTCAAGAAGAAACAGTAAAGGGATTTCAGGTACTTCATCAATTTGAGGTAACAAAGTGATTTGTTTGATTTTATAGTTGATTTAGATGTTTTAGATGATGATTAGAATGGGTTTTATGTTTGATTGCATCAATTGATGCATTTAGGTATTTTTCCCCAAATTCCAAACCCTAACCTAACTTGTTTGATTTAACTATTTGAAATTGAGTTAGTTTATGTTAATCAAGCTTAGATTATATTAATTGGAGGCTAATGGATGAAATATTTGTGATTGATTTGGTATAGAAAATCAAAATTTGCAAAGTTGTGACTTTTGCCTCTTTTGAAACTTTAGGTGGAAAATCAATTTTTCAAGCCAATTTAAAGTGTGAGATTAGTCTTTTATGCATCATTTAACATGCCTAAGGTGTTAGAATGTCGATTGAAATTCATTCCTAAAAGGTCTATGTTGGCCGAACCCTATTATGGCAAAATTGCCTTTGATTTTGTTCCATTTTGTCTTGTTTTCCTAAGCCAATTTGATCCTTTAATTGTTGTTTATTATTGTATATCATGCATCATCATATATTCAATATATCATAAAGCATCATATACAATATTAATCTCCTAGCTAACGCAATACATACCCATGGAGCTGCTAGATAATGAACACCAAAAATAAATATACATAATCTAGAAAATATACATCAAAGATTATGGCAGATATCCCGGGATGACAGAAGACAGGAATTTGCAATCTACTCCTCTCCTGAAATGGGTAAACAAATAAACAATGAGTATAGATGATACTTAATGAATTTATATGCATCACAATAAATAATAGGCATCGATAAACAATGGTATCAGTCAATGAGATAACATTATACAGAATAAATGCCAGGGTACAGTAAAACCAAAGAACATCATATAGGCTCGGTTATATATGGAAAGACAGATAATGGGATGGACTGTATGAAAAGAAATCATACAATCTCCAGTCAATCAGTATGGACCATGTAGGTCTCCAGTATCAATGAACATAAGGCTGATCAAGCCCTATGGCCAGGACCATAACCCCTCCTAGCTAGGGTATCAGTACTACAATGTGCATATCGCCAACACATTGGAGGAAAAGTGCAACATCTGCCACCACATTGGCCTTCCCTGGGTGATAAAGAATCTCATAGTTATAATCCTTTAGAAGCTCTACCCATCTGCACTGCCTCATATTCAGATCCTTCTGCTGAAATATATACTGTAGACTCTTATGATCAATATATATCTCACATTTCGACCCATACAAATAATGTCTCCAAATTTTTAAGGCAAAGATCACAGCTGCCATCTCCAAATCATGAGTTGGATAATTTACTTCATGCTTCTTTAACTAACGATAAGCATAAGCAATTACCCTACCCATCTACATCAGTACACACCCTAGGCCAATCTGTGAAGCATCACAATAGACTGCAAATGTGTCCCCCTCAACTGGTAATGCCAAAACCGGAGCACTAGTAAGGCAATACTTCAGAGTCTGGAAGCTACAGTCATACTCATCCGTCCATACATATCGCTCCTGTTTCCTTATCAGTCTAGTCAATGGAGCTGCAATCTGGGAGAAATCATTCACAAACCTTCGATAATAACCAGCCATACCCAGAAAATTGTGCACCTCTAAAACACTGGTAGGCTGGGGCCAATTAGCTATGCCTCAATCATCTGAGGATCCACCATAATACCATCCTTGTAGATAACATTCCCAAGGAAGCATACCTTAGTCAACCAGAACTGACACTTAGATAATTTAGCATACAACTGATGCTCCCAAAGTGTCTGTAGCATAATCCTCAAATGCTCCCTGTGCTCCTCCTCACTCCTGGAATAAATAAGTATGTCATCAATGAAGACGATGACAAACTTATCCAAATATGATGTGAACACCCTGTTCATCAGATCCATGAAAGCCGCTGATGCATTGGTCAACCCGAATGACAGTACCAGAAACTCATAATGTCCATAGCGGGTCCTGAAAGCAGTCTTGGGTATATCACTCTGCTTAATCTTCAACTGATGGTACCCAGACCTCAGATTGATCTTAGAAAAATGGTTGGCACCCTACAGCTGATCAAATAAGTCATCAATCTGAGGCAACAGATACTTGTTCTTCACTGTGACTTTGTTCAGTTGCCTATAATCAATACACATCCTCAATGAGCCATCTTTCTTCCTCATAAATAGAATTGGTGCACCCTAATGAGAGTTGCTCAGTCTGATAAACCCTCTATCCAATAGCTCCTGTAACTGTGTCTTCAACTTCTTCAGTTCAGCTGGAGCCATTCTGTATGGTGGAATGGATATCAGGTCTATGCCTATATGCACCTTTATCTCAAACTCTATCTCCCTGTTAGGGGGCAATCCTAGAAGCTCATCAAGAAATACTTCAGGATACTCCTGAACAATCGATATCTGATCCAACTATACAGAAGATCTCTGTACATTGACTACATGTGCTAAATAGGCTGAACAGCCTTTCCCAATCATCCTCCGAGCCTGGATAGCAAATATCAGGTTAACCCGAAACTCCTGAATCTCACCCTGAAACTCAAACTTTGGCTGCCCCTCAGGCTAGAATCTAACCCTCTTCCGATAACAATCTATCACTACCTGGTGCCTCGTCAACCAATCCATATCCAAAATCACATCTAACTCAAGCACATGCAACTCAATCAAATCAGCACGCAGAATACGATAATCAATCTCAACAATGCAATCAGGATATTAATGATCAACATCTACACAATCCACCATAGGAGTAGCAATAGTAATGGTATGTCTAATAACCTCCTCTCCATATTCAATTTGGGAGCAAAATGTGGTGACAAAAAAGAATGAGTTGCACCCGAATCGAATAAGGCATCAGCAATCTCATTCTGAACCAGAATAGTACCTGTGACAACATTGTCAGATCTCTGGGCCTCCTGGGTATTCACTGCAAATACTCTGCCCTGGCCCCTACCAGCTAGAGCCTGATTGCCCCTAGGAGCCTATCCTCCCCTGTCTCTACCTCTAGCTGTAGCCTCTCTGCCCATATTCTGACTCGTCTGAACCACTGGCTGAGAAACTGTAACTGATGGCTGCTGATCAGCCCTCACTGGATAAGTGTTAATATAATGGCCCTGCTGGCCACATGTAACACCCTAGAAAGCCATAACATGTATGCATGAATTAATTCTCAGTATGTGGTCCATTTCATGAAATGATGGGATATAATTTTAGAGACACTGTTAGAAAGTAAACTTGACACTTTTTCGGAAACTGGCGGTGTAGGGAACACTGCCGAGAAATTAGCAGTCCAGTCAACGGAAGAATTTCTGAAGTTGATCTGGGGGTAAAAGATGACCATAATTTATATTTAATTTTGGTAAAAAGAAAGAAGTGAAAATTATTTAGGAACACTGAAAAAGTAAGCAATGATATTTTTGTAAATAAATGGAAATTCAAGGTGAATAGTGGAAAATGGTCAGTCAGGGTTACAGAATGACTCTAGAACTATTCTTATAAATAAGTATAAATTAAAATAAGTCTATTCACTCTCCACTCTGATATCTAAATCCTGACAGAATTGTCAGAATAAATTATAGAAGATTTAAGAATCAAAGTGTAAAGGATGGAAGTTTGAGGGTTTAGTTATAATTTTCCATTTGATTTTTTGTCTTTAATTTGCCTTAAGCATTTCGGCTATCACCATTTCCTGTCTCTTCTTCATGGTGCCGAACCATTCTTGCCCATTTTTCATCTTCCATTCTTCATATTTCTTATAGATTTCTTAAGAAAGTTTATAGAAAAATAGTAATTCAAGGTAGCATAATCTATTTCCGTCCTTGATTTGAAGATTGGAGCAAAGGATTTAGAGGAAAAGCAAGGGGGAAGTTTCGGCCACTTTAGTGCTTAGAGGTAAGAAACTTGTTTTGTTTAGTTTGATTGATGATTTAGTATTTATTTAGGTTCAATTGAATGGGTATGTTAGTTAATTTCATTAGTTTATCCAAATTGATTTGATAAATTGAAGTTGTAAGATTTGATATGATGAATTTGTGTTAGGAATTGTGAATTGATGTTAGAATTAGCTAATTTTATGCGAATGGATAACTAATTGATGGATAATTTGATGTAGAATTGGAGATTGCTCAAATTGGGTTTTCAAAGTAAGCAAAATTTGGGAAATCGGTGGAATTGGTGGAATTTGATTGTGCATTGACTATTTGGAGGCTTCAGTGAGTTTATATTGCATCATTTAATATGTTTGTACTATTAAATTGTTTATTGGAAACCTTTTGTGAAATTACCTTCATGGCCAAACCCTATATGACCTATAATGCCTTTGATTTTGCTTATTTTCCTTTTGATTTTCCTTGCTATTTTGATCCATTTTAACATTGTTTAATTGTGTTTCTTCGATACCGTTGCTTTGTTAGACAATGTGGTTTGTTATTGGTTTGAATGGGCAAGTCAATTTTTCACCAAAACCTAACCTATTGGCTTGCCAATGTATGCCCACCAAGTGTTCGATGAAATGCCTAGTTCATTTGCCTTTAGCCTATTGGATTGCATACCATAGGCCTACCAATTGAATGCCATTTTCACTAGCGACATTGGCATGCCAATTGACCTACCATTTTCGGCCATTGAACCAATTTTTGTTTCATGCCTTTCCTTATTGCTAAACTTATTATTATTGACTGGATATTGTATATAGCATTACCATTGAGTATATTGACTACTGTACTGATTGATACTGAACTAACTGTTATTGAATTGACTGATATCTAGATGTTATTGTTGCTTATAGTATCCTTCGTTATTTTCCTTGATATGGTTTGGCAGAACTACCAATTCGACAGGGTAGTGAAGAAATACTGTCGACCTTGTGCACATTGTATTACTAAACCCTAGCTAGGAAGGGTTATGGTCCTAGCCATAGGGCCTTATCAGCCTTATGCTTATTGATACTGGAGACCTACATGGTCCATATTGACTGACTGGAGATTGTATGATTTCTTTTCATACAGTCCATCCCATTAACTGTCTTTCCATGTGTAACTGAGCTTATATGTTATTTCTTTGGCTTTACTATACCCTGAGATCCATACTGTATATTGTATTTCCTTTTATGATACCATTGCCTAATTATGTCTATTATTATTTATTGTGATGCATGTAAATTTAGTGAGTATCATCTATACTCACCCGTTTCATTGTTTAACCATTTCAGGAGAGGAGTAGATTGCAGATTTCTGTCTTCTGTCATCCCGGGACAACTGCAACAGTATATTATGTATATTTCTAATATTCTGTATATTTATTTTGGTATTCATGATCTAGCTGCTCCATGGGTATGTATGGGTTAGCTAGGAGATGAACATTGTATATATAATGTTTATGATATTATTATGAGTTCTTTGATGGTATTATGGCATGATATGTGAATGTTACAGCCACTTGCAGAATGATTATAGAATGCATAACAGGTTAACAGAATGACTGATAATTAATTAATAAATGAATAATATATTGAGGTTTATAGATTGTGCATATGATATTGGGTTTTACGGGTGCCATCGCCATTGGCATTTCCCGTACCCTAGGACCATCGTGATCCAGGAAACAGGGTCGTGATATAGGTGGTATCAGAGCACTAGGTTTATAGAATATGAATCAGGTTACAGAGGAATAGTTACTGTATTATAGAGGAATAGTGACTAGTTACAGAATGGGGTAGAATTAGGTATACCATGGAGCATAGGATTTCCTTTGTCATCCTTTACAGTTGTCGTTTGTTATATGTTATTTTTTTTGCATTTTTACTATATTCTGAAACTGTTATCATTTTTTTCGATAGATTACAGACACGTCTGACAGCAGAGACAGAGACACCAGGGAGGCTGAGGTTGCCTCCAATGAGTCCCTAGTGAGGAAAATTAGTGTATCAGAAGGTCCATCTCGATCCTGACAGACTTTAGAGGACTCAGAGAGGGGAGATGACCCATAGAGGGTTGAGATGATGAGAGGACTGATGGAGTTGAGGAGGGAGATGGCAGAGATTAGGAGGGAGAGACAGCAGGCACAGCCACCACCTGCTCCTGCAGTAGTACCTCCACCAGTAGTACCTGAGGTAGTGGCACCAGCTCCTGTGTAGCCAGTGGGGCTCAGAGGGAGCCAGTTGTACAAGGGGGCAGGAGAGAGATTAAGGAGGGAGGAGTCTCCATGTTTAGCTTTCTGAAGTTAAACTTACCAGAGTTCATTGGGGACAGAGGTACAGATCCAGTAGATTTTCTGGAGGAGGTGGAGAAGGTAGTAAGGGGACTACCTTGTTCTGAGCTGAGATCTTGTCACAGCCCAACTTGGGAGCCGTGACGGTCCTAGGGTATGGGTGTTGCTTATACTACCAGTACCACGAAGAACCCATATAACTGAACTATATGGCATGCATTACAATAATTAGCTCAAAATGGCTTAGCAATCGTATGAAAAATTAGGCAGCATCTCCTCTATATAAGGAGTATGCCCAGCTGCTAAAAACACAAATAAGCACTTCAACTAATACTTCCATATCTATCTCAATTTCAAGGATCCCTCTGGATCTCCAATATCAACTCAAAATCAACATCTAAACATCAGATCA
>CANXYC013119356.1:0-10556 GCA_948193065.1 Aleurites moluccanus
ATAAAATCATAGTTATAACAAAAAAAATATATATACATATATATAAACAATCGAGGTATCATATATACTTGGTTCAAGAAATTTGTGTTATAGCTCATGTGAAATTTGTGTTATTTCTATATTCAAAAATAGAACTTTTAACTAAAAACTGATTAATATATTTCATATTTTGTGTTTAATAAATGTACTTTATAAAAACTTAAAATATTTATTAAGTTGGTATCAAGAAATAAGAAAGTATTATATTTATTAAGTTGGTATCAAGAAATCACAATTAAAAAAAAATAAGAGAATAAGTTAAATCATTTAAATATTAAATGAGCCAACATTTATTTAATTTTTAGTAAAACAAAATTCAAATTACAGATTTTTTTTTCTTTTCCGAAAGTTCATATTATCTTCTGGGTGCTAAGCCCTTGTTAACCTCCCAATGTGTTCATCCCTAATTACATATATATATTTCCTCTTCAACTTTAAGCATTAAATAAATTCAACTCAATTAAACTTTACTTCCAAATTAATTGAGATCAATTATATGTATTATTATTTTTTTTTTTTCATTTCAAGCGTTCATAAGTTATATCTGCATAAAGATTTAGAGTAACTAAACCATTTTTAATCACTTTTCAACTAAACCAAGTTAGTTTAGGTCTACATCTATCTTTTTTCCTAACATCTAATTTAATATAAACTACTCTTGTAACCAGTGCATCGCTAGGCCTATAACTCACATGTTTAAACAATCTCAACTTATTTTCTCTAAATTTATCCTTAATGCTAGCTATTCCAACTTTTTCTCTAATGCATTCATTTTAAATGCGATCTATTCTAGTATGTTCATATATTCATTTCAACATTTTTATTTTAGCAATACGCGTTTTAGACATATGTTGCCCTTTCATTGCCTAACACTCGCTACCATACATCATAGCAGATCTTATTACTATACGGTGGAACTTACCTTTCAACTTGAGTGGAATTTTACGGTCACGTAGAACTCCCGTGGCCATTTAACCACCAAGCTTTTTATCCTATGGCTAACATTCTCTTCACATTCTTTATCTCTTTGGAGGATTGAGCCTGTGTATTTAAAATAAGTGCTTTGGGATAATGTCACTCCATCCAAACTTACTCTCTCATTATCTTTACTTTGACCTTCACTAAACTTGCAGTGCATACACTTCAGCTTGGTGCTACTTAGCTTGAAATTCTTGAATTCCAAAATGTACCTCCACAACTCTAACTTCCTATTAACTTTCTCTTGAGTCTCATCTTCTAGTGCAATGTTATATGCAAACATCATACACCAAGAGATTTCCTCTTATATATGCTTTGTTAATTCATCCATAACCAAATCGAAGAGGTAAAGGCTCATTGTAGACTCTTGATATAACCTAACTGATATAAGAAAGTCTCTTGAATCTCCTCCAACTATACACAAACTAATTGTCATTCCGTCATACATGTCCTTCAAAACTTGTATCTACCTAATCAATATCCCCTTACATTCTAACATCTACCATAAAACTTCTCTTGGAACTCTGTCATAAACCTTCTCCAAGTCAATGAAAACCATATGCAAGTCTTTCCTTGCATCTCTATATTTCTCCATCATACTTCTAATGAGAAAGATTGCTTCCATTGTTGATCGACTTTTAATGAACCTAAATTGGTTGGCAGAGATAGAGGTAACATCATGTAATCGATATTCTATAACTCTTTTCCACAACTTCAAAGTATGACTCATGAGCTTAATTTTTCTATAGTTTGAACAACTCTGAATGTCTCCATTGTTTTTAAAAATGAGTACCAAATAGCTCCTCTTCCATTCATCTGACATTTTCTTTCAAGTTAGAATTTTGTTAAATAATCTAATCAACCAAGCTACTCCTACATCATTCAGACACTTCCAAACTTCAATAGGTATTCCATCAAGACCACATGCTTTTCCAACTTTCATTATCTTCAAAGCCTCCTTAACCTTTGAAAATCTAATCATTTTAGTGAATGTCACATTCTTATCTATAGTTATGTGATTTATGTTAACTATATTATCACGTTGGCCATCATTGAAAAGTTCATCGAAATAACTCATCCACCTTTCTTTAATGTCCTCATCTTTCACTAAAACTTTTCCTTCTTTATCCTTGATACACCTTACCTGATTGAGATCTCGAAATTTATGTTCTCTCATCCTTACTAACTTGTAGATATCCTTTTCACCCTTTTTTGTTTCAAGTTTCTCATACATCTTCTCAAGGGCTCGTTTTCTTACTTAGCTCACATGACTCTTTTTTCACTTTTTCCCCATTATCTCATTTTGGTAATCTCTTGTATCATTTCCTTTTACTCTTTACTACCTTTTGTACTTTCTCACTTTATCACCACCATTCCTTTGAGGGTGGGCCCTATCCTTTATAATATTCAATAACTTTTTTAGCTATTTCCCTAATCCTTGAAGCCATGTTTATCCATACATCATTAGCCTCCATGTCCAATTTTCATGCTTTCTCATTGAGGAGTTTATTCTTAAACATCACTTGCTTCACCGCTTTTAATTCCCACCATTTTATTCTAGATGTTGTACTTCTTCTACACCTCATTGTTCTTCTCTTGATTTTGACATACAAAACTACTAACCTATATTGACTTGTTAAAGCCTCTCTTGGGATCACTTTGCAATCTTTGCATAGGGCTCAATTTGTCTTTCTTGTGAGAAGGAAGTCCATTTGGCTTCTATTTTGTCCACTTTTAAAAGTCACTTGATGAGAATCCTGTTTTATAAAGTGGGTATTTTCTATGATTAGGTCATAAGCTAGAACAAAATCAAGGATACTTGTTCCCTCCTCATTTATCATATTATAGTCAAAACCTACATGCACCTTCTCATAACTCTGTCGATCACTTTCTACATGTCTATTTAGGTATCCACAGATAAAAATATTCTCTTCATTTGGTATACTTTGCATAAGGTCATCCATATCCTCCCAAAACTTTTACTTGCTTATGTCATCTAATCCAATTTATAGAGGATATGCACTAATTACATTCATCACTTCTCCTTCAACAACTAGTTAAATAAGGATAATCCTATCTCTTACTCTTGTTACTACCACCATTGCATCTTTTAATGTCTTATCTAGAATGATACACACTCTATTTTTGTTCTTTTCCTTTCCTATATACCACAATTTGTAGCTTGAGTTATCTAGGTCTTTACTTTTTTCTACTACCCATTTCCACTCTTGGATGCAAGCCACATTAACTATTCTCCTCTCCATGGTATCGATAAGTTCCATCAACTTGCCTGTAAGAGACCCAATATTCCAAGTTCCAACTAGGATTCTCTTCTTAACCTGCTTCTTCCCTTCTTCTATCTTAGAAGTATGTATATGACCTGATCTCTAGACTAACTTATTTACCCACACCCGTCCATGATATGGAAACTCCTGCTCATTTATTGCCACATCCGGGTGTCGATATGGCACGTCGCATTCGGAGAATGCCTTATAACCTTGCCTATTTCTTATTACACCGGGGCTTCGATGCAGTTCATCGTAAGTAGAGAATGCCCCAACATTTACATCATTTGAATCCATAAACTTTAAGTATTAAATAAAATATATTAAATTATAGTAACTTATTCATATTTGATGAGCATAAAACTTACCATCTTAGTAAATTTAATACTAAAATATGTATACATGTAAACAATATTATTTAACCTTTAGTTTATAATCCAATGATTTGATGATAATAAATAATTGGTGACAATATTAATTATGTATTAAGTATTTGTATGAGAATATATGTTCCTAAAATTATAAAAAAATTCTATACTTCAAATGCTTCAAGATAATTTAAAGATGATTATAGAATTTTGAGACATTTTATAGAAGTTTAAAAAATGGAGAGAAATCAAGAAGTGGACCTCCTGAGATTCAAAGACTTGTATTTTATTTCCAGATCATTCAAACTCTTGAAGAGTCTTTCAAGGCCTTTCACGCATAAAGCTCAAAACATGCAAAAAGAGACAAAAGCAAAATACATACTTATCATATCCCAACTTAATGTTATGACTGTCCTAGGACATGAGTAAGTTTAAGACTGCCAACCACCCATATAACTATATTGCAATATAATATAACATAACTTGGACCTAACCTGTAATACCCAAGGTTTAATCAGAGTGATATACGTTTGATTGAGGAATTCTTGATGATTATCTATGTTGGCAACCTAGATATGCCAAATATCACTATATGATATGAAATCATAGTCAAAAATTACCATGAGAGCTCCTATTAGAGGGATGCAATATTGTTTTGCCACAGTAGGAAAGTTGTTCATAAAGGAGTAGATGTTACCACTATGATAGATTGATATAGATTGAGTATGGTTTTAATATCAGTTTTGATACCCCTGGAACATCTATGGAATGTCATGACATATTTGATTTGAATACGAGTATTTCATGATATATATAGGATATGATTAATAATGGTAAGGAAATGGATGGATATAATGGTTTAAGGTTCTATAGATCATGAAAAATAGATTGGAGACATAAGTTATTGATATACGTATAAGGTTATATGACGATGTGAATTATAAATGGTTTGTAGTAGGAAAACTTAAGATGAATCGATTGAAAAATTATATATAATTAAAGATTTATGACATGGAAGAGAATAGAGTATTTGGTTAAGATGAAATAAGTTATATTGATGAGGAGATTATGATTTACGATTGATTTGATAAGTTCACTAAGGATTAAGAATTGATTAATCATGACTAGGATTTTTGGATGATTGGAGAAGTGTAAGTTATGATTTTATTATCGATTTTTTATGTCAATGATATTAATTATGAGAAAAATATGTTCAAGAATGTAATAAAATAAAATGACATTGGAGTTATATGATGTACAATAAGAAATTATATATAATATATGATAATGTTACAAGATATGTTTAGAAGTATAGTTAATTTGAAGTATGATGATTATAGATATAAGAATTGATGAGTCATGACAGATTTAATTTGAACACGAGTATTTCATGATATAAATATGATATGATTAATAATAATAAGGGAATAGATAATGGATATATTGGTTTGAGGTTCTATAAAGATCAAGAAGAATAGATTGGAGATCATAAGTTATTAATATATGTATAGGGTTATATGACGTTGTGGTCCACAAATTGTTTATAATAGGAAAACTTAAGATGAATCGATTGATAGATTATACATGATAAAAAATTTATGATATGAAAGAGAATAGAGTATTTGGTTAATATGAAATAAGTTATATTAATAAGGAGATTATGATTTTAGGATTGATTTATTAAGTTCATTAAGGGTTAAGAATTGATTAATCGTTAGAAGGATTTTTGGATGATTGGAGAAGTAGAAGTTATGATTTTATTATCAATTTTTGATGTCAATGATATTGATTATGAGAAAGATATATTCAAGATTATAATCAAGTAAAATGATACTGGAGTTATGTAATGTACAATAAGAAAGTAATATCATATATGATAATATTATAAGATATTTTTAGAAGTGTAGCTGATTTGATGTATGATGATTATAGATATAAGAATTGATAAGTCCATGAATGGCATTTTGAGAATAGAATGATTGATTGTATTAATGACTTCATGATCTGATGACTTTCATGTTCTGATAGCTGAATGAATTTTTGTTTCGTATGGTTAAGAGATGAAGGTAAAAATGGATTATAAGTTGAAAAGTTCCCAAGAGTTAATGATTAGTATGTTGACTCTATATTGATTTTGATGATGTGATTAAAACCAAAACATGAATTAATTGAGCATTTGATGATATTTAAGTTAATGAATTTATTTATCAATGAGATTTAGCTTGGGTTATTTGAAGTATTATTTCAAAACAGGTTTTCACAACCATGAACATTTTTAACGTCCGTGAAAGATTTTATTCACACCCATGATCAAAGCTGAGTCAAAATTATGAAAATTACACAAAAAGTTTTTCAAGACCGTGAAGAAAGTTTCAAGACCGTGAATATGTTTCACGACCGTTACTTGTCCTTACGCTCATCATTGATTCAAGAATGACTTTTGTCTCAGAGTTATAGAGAGCATCTTTAAGCTCATGAAATATTATTCACAACCTTAAAATTAATTCATGCTCGTATTTCAATATTACGCCCATAAAATGTCTTCAAGATTGAAATTGATATAGAAAAACCAGCATTATTTTTTAAGTCCGTGAAAAGTTCTTCAAGTCTGTGAAAAATCTTCTTCACGACCGTGAGTACTTTTCAAGCTCGTGAATCGATGGTTATTTGTCAACATTACGTCTTATCTATTTTTAAATATAGCCGTTGGAAAAGATTTGGAGGCAAATTTTACATTTAATGCAACCAGAACGGTCACATTTAAACACCATTTATTGAAAACTATAAATACATGAAGATTTGAAGTTCAAAATAACAGTTGAAGCAATATCTTAAGAGAAATTAAACTATTGTTGTTCATACTCTGTTTTATAATTCTTCTGAACTCTTTGAGCGTATTTCTTCATTTTTAGAGTTTTCACTAGCTTTTCCTAGTTGAATGCTATTTGTTCTTCATTGTAAATCATTAAATAGCAGTGTATAAGTTTGAAGATTCTTGTAAATCTCTTTATCAGTCATTGTGAGTGAAGAGTTTTCACTAGCTTTTGCGAGTTGATTGCTATTTGTTCTTCATTGTAAATCATTAAATAGCAGTGTATAAGTTTGAAGATTCTTGTAAATCTCTTTATCAGTCATTGTGAGTGAAAAACCTGAGTGGTAGCTCAGTGTGTATATGGTGAAATCCTTGAAATCTATTTTATTGGATTTGGATGGCGCACTCGGTTCTAGTGGAACCTCAATATCGGGTTGGTATTGAGAGAAGTGGACGTGAGAGAAAGAATTTGGCTCCGAACCACTATAAATTGGCTGAGCTTTCTTAACTTTTCTCTTTTAATATTACTTGCTATTTAAAACTAATTTACCTTTTGCATATAAGTTGTGTATTTTCTTCAAAAAATTTTAAACTCTTATTCACCCCCCCACCCCCCCTCTTGGAGTACTGCCATATCAGTATTCACAATTGATATCAGAGCTTGTGCTCTAGTTTATATAAAATCAAATGATTTTTAAAGTTTACGATCTTGTTTCTATGGCAGCTAACACAACATTTGAGGAAGGCCAATGCAGCACCAGACCACCTTTGTTCAAAGGAGTAAACTATAACTTATGGAAGGTGAGGATGAGAATCCACATTCGATCCAAAGGATATGAACTTTGGGAAGCTATTGAAAATGGACCTTTCAGCCCAATGAGAGATGATTCAGTTACTCCAAAAAGTCCAGCAGAACACACAAGTGAAAACAAGAAGAAAAAGACTTACAATGACAAGGCCATGGATCTATTATTCTGTGCACTTGATGCTACAAAATGTAACAGAGTATCAGCTTGTGAAACAGCAAGAGAAATATGGAATGTGCTTAAAGTCACTCACGAAGGGACAAATCAAGTCAAAGATACAAAAGTTAACATGTTTCTCATTAAATTTGAAAATTTCAAAATGAAGAATGATGAGAAGATTGTTGAAATGTACAAGAGATTCACAACTATTGTGAATGACTTGAAAGGACTAGATAAAACTTTTACTCAAAAGGAATTGATTACCAAGGTTTTAAGGTCTCTACCGGCAAGGTTCGATTCCAAGGTAGACTTAATTGAAGAATCAAAGAATGTGAATTCTTTGACTTTTGAAGACTTGGTTGGTAATCTTATGATTTTCGAGTTAAAGCTTCAAAATAGAGAAGCCTCAAGAGAAGAAGAAGATAAGCCTACAAAGAAAAAGAAAGGAACTACCTTAAAATCAGCACTAGAGAAGAGTGAAGATACTTTTAGTAATGAAGATGAAGACATTGCAATATTAACAAGAAAATTTGAAAAATTCCTTTTCAAGAATAGATTTAAGAGGAGAAGATTTAAAGAAAGAATCAAGAAAGGAGAAGACAACAAAAGAGAAATAATTTGTTATGAATGCAAGAAACCAGGGCACATCAAAACTGATTGTCCAAATCTCAAGAACAAGAAGAAGAAGGAAAAAAGGATAATGAAATTCAAGAAGAAAAACAAAGCATATGCAGCTTGGAGTGGAAGTGATACATCAAGTAATGAAGAGTCAACCGAAGAAGAAGAAGAAGAAGAAAAGGTGAACTTGTGTTTCATATCTATGGAAGATGAAACAGTTGAAGATGAAGAACTCCTTGAGGTAAGCCCTGAATCTTTTACTTTTCATGAGTTAAAAAATGCTTTTGATGAACTTATGGAAGATTTTTTGCTGATTTCTAAAGAAAATAAAGTTCTGAAGAAAAACTTATGTAAATTGAGACTTGAACATGAGAAGACTAGTGATAAAATTATTGTTGCAAAGGAAGAAGAACTCTAATCTCAAATCACCAATTTACAAAATGATTTTTCAAAACTCTTAAGTGAGAATGAGAAAATCAAAAGAGAATTAAAAGACTCTAATGAACTTTTAAACAAGTTCACACTTGGGAGCAAGACTCTTGAAAATATCATTAACTCATAAAAAGAATTTTATGATAAGGCTGGATTAAGATATAACACTAATCTTAAAGTCAATAAGGTAAACACCTTATTTGAAAAGAAAGTGTTAGATCCTAAAAGGATAGTCAAATGTACTCATTGTAAATATTTTAGCCATAATACAAAGATGTCCTATTAAATATAAGAGACCTTACTCTATTAAGAAGGTATGGATTCCAAAAGAATCAATCCAATTTGATAAGGATGTAAGGTTTATTAAAAATGCTAACATGTATGGACCCAAAGCGACTTGGGTACCAAAGAAAGGATGAGTCACACATTATGTTGTAGGTGCAAGTAATCAAGAAAGACAAATAGATCATGGATAGTGGCTGCTCAAGACATATGACCGGAGACAAAACAAAGTTCATGGAACTCGGATTCAAAAGTGGAAATGTCAGTTTTGGTGACAACTCCAAAGGCAAAATCATCGGTATCGGCTCTATCGGCAACAGTGATGTATCGTTATGAAAAGTTTTATTTGTTGATAATTTGAAACATAATCTTCTTAGTATTAGTCAATTATGTGATAAAGGATATAAAGTTATTTTTGAATCTCTTGCATGTGAAGTAATAAATATCAAAACAAATAAGATAGCTTTCATAGGTTGTCTCTAAGGCAATGTATATTTTATGGACCTAAATAATGCATCTCAAGTAAATCTTTGTTTATTTGCATCTAAAGATAAGGACACATCCTTATGGCATAGAAGACTTAGACATGCTAGTATGGATATAATTTCAAAACTTTCTAAAAGAGACTTAGTCAAAGGTTTGCCAAAATTAATTTTCAAAAGGGAAAGTTTTTGTGATGCATGTGCTAAAAGTAAACACTCTAGAAGTTCTTTTAAACCAAAAAAAAAAAAATATCGTTTCAACTTCTAGACCTTTACAACTTTTGCATATTAATCTTTTTGGTCCAACTAGAACCACAAGCCTTAGTGGAAAGTATTATTGTCTTGTTTGTATTAATGACTATTCTAAATTCACTTGGGTGCTTTTTCTTGCTCATAAACATGATGCATTTCATGTTTTAATCCCTCTTTTAAAATCTTTACAAACTCAAAAAGGATATGCTATTTCTAGTATTAGGAGTGATCATGGAAAAGAGTTTGAAAATTCAAATTTTGAAAACTATTTTAAAAAGCATGGCATACCTCATAACTTTTCAGCTCCTAGGACTCCTTAATAAAATGGTGTTGTTAAAAGGAAGACTAGGTCTTTAGTAGAAATGGCAAGAACAATGCTTTGTGAAAATAACTTGTCTACATATTTTTGGGTTGGAGCTATTAGCACTTCTTGCTACATTTTAAATAGAGTAATGATTAGGCCAATCCTTAAAAAGACCTCATATGAGTTGTGGAAAAGAAGAAAGCCTAATGTTGCATATCTTCATTCATTTGGATGTAAATGCTTTGTTCTGAATAATGACAAGGATAACTTAGGCGTCACGACCTATCTCGGAAGTCGTGATGGTCCTAGGGTACGGGTGATGCATAGGTGACCAGTACCATGTAGAACCCAATAAACTATTTATATGTCATGCATCAAACAAATATCATTCAAAATAACTATAAAATGCTGAAGAAAATTCGATAGCATCTCCTCTAAAATTGGACTATGCCTAAGAAATCAAAACACATAAATAACACTTTTATAATATTCCTTCTCATCTCAAACATTATGATCCCTCTGGATCTCCAATCAATTTCAATATCATCATCTATCTCCAAAATCAATATATTTAAATAACATACATTTCAATCATATATAATAACTCAAATAGTAATTATAATCAATAATATATATATATGCATACTTAAGATTATCTATATGCCACAGACTATTTACAGTACCATGGAACTATTCTAAGTACTTTCTATTACATTACTTTAAAGTTGGAATTATACAT
>CANXYC013119526.1:0-10320 GCA_948193065.1 Aleurites moluccanus
AATATAATAAATTAAAAATAATTAAATATTTTAATTTATACGTAAAATGAAATATAATTATCATTTTGAAATAAATGAAGTATTTTTTATATATTGTACTTATCTTATTGATTAATTATCAAAATAAGATATTAACTTTTGTATTAAATTTCTCACCCATAGATAAATCATGTAAATCAAGAGCGGTGGTGGTGGGCGCTGCTAGGTTATGGCTGCTCTTTTTTATTATTATGTAAAAGGTTAATAAATTTCGAATTCTGGCCAACTCTTTCTTCCTTAATAAATTTTTAGTGTTTGGTCCCCTCTATGCCCCACACTGAATCAATTGAACAATGCACGTGAATAAAAATGTGCAGATGCACAGACGTGGATAGAGTGTAAATGAGTCGACACCTTGATCAACGGTTCGATATTTGACTCGATAAAAAGTTGTTTATGTTCGGTTCATTTTATAAATGAATTAAACTTGAGTTTTACTTTAAGATTAGATAAATAAATGAGCTGAATTTGAGTAAAATTAAGTTCGACTCGATTAAATTTATGAATAATTCGGTTATAAAATCGTAAACAGACTTGTAATCAGTTCAATTAATAGATTCGAGAACAACTCAATTATTATTATTATTTTTTTTTATTAACTTAATAATTTTGATACTCCAATAATATTTTTTGCCACTCCTATAATTTTTTTTTTTTTTGTAATTTAATTTGATTAAAATACACTTACTCTTAATTTTCTTATCCATGAACTCTTAAATAAATACTATATAATTATAATTATATTTCCATAATATTAATAGGATTTTAAATTAAAATTTTGTTAGTATATCTAATATTCTAATCTTTAAAAATATTTTTTTATTAATTAACAAAAATAAGATACATATAATATTCAATTCAATGTTATGATTGATTTTTTTTTTTTTTTATTAATCGAATACTTTTACTTTTATATTAGTTTTAAGTATTTTTTTTTAGTTATTTTATTAAAAATAAATATTTAGCCATAAACGAGTTTCAAAATAAGTCGAAATTGAGATCGAGCCTAACTCAATTATAATTTAATGAGTTGAACTCAAAATGAGATCAATTATAATTTACAAACAAGTTTTTAATGAGCCGACTCGAACTCGTTTAATTTAAATATAATTTTTTATTCAATTTGAAATTTGAGATCGAAAAAAAATTAATGAGCAGAGCATGAGGAAATTAAAGCTTATCTCGACTACCTGTAGATGCATTTACAAGGATAGTAATAGGTATGGCCCCTCGCGTCATAAACAATGCTGTTTCATTAATAAGTAGTAGGGTCTTGTTTTATTTTATTACATTTTTTATATGTGATTTATTGATTTTTTATAATTTCCTTATTTATTTTATATAATTTTATATAATCATAATTTAGAAATATCCAAATAAAATTTTGAGAGTATTTAGCTGAAAATAGAATTTTAAAAATAAAGTTTTGTTAAACATTATTTAAAAAAAAAAAAAATTATCAGGTCTAATTTTTTTTTTTCATTTTAAACTTTAATATTATGTTAATATTCTGTATCCTTTGTTGAGCAATGCACTCAGCTATCATCTCATAATTATACTCTAATCACTCAAATTTTTGAACTATATCCAATAGAGGTGCTGGAGAAACTTCATTATCCCTCATTCGGTCAACATATCCGGCCTCAGAAGGAACATCTCTCCTAGGACGACCATGTCATCTTCCTCTACCACGATCGCGTCTAGGAGGCATATCAGAACTAATAACAAAATAAACATTTCAAAGTTAGATTAGATAGAAATACAGATTCACAATAGAGGATAACATAATATTGACAAGACATAATTTCTATGCTCCATAATTTCCCTAATCAGACACTCATTGTCACATTTTAACTATAACTTTAAATCTAATCTCTGATACCACTTTTGTCATATCGCAAAACAAGAGATGTGACGGCCCTAGGACATGGATAGGTTTAAGGCCACTAAAAACCTATAGAACATAAAAATCTAACTGGTGGCAACAATAGACAATATTTATATCCATTCACAATCCATAATCATAATCATCATTAACTTGTAATATCATCCTATGTTATAATCATCCAAAATATAATCAACTTGTTCCCCATTGATCAAAGGCAAATGAGGTCCTCTATCCAAAATAAACAAGTGATAACCCAAAAAAATATTACATACCATTCAAATATTATGGAGCTCTAAGAGGATTACAACTCAAATTAATAATAATATCCAAAAGTAATTAGAGTCTATATTTTAAGTTAGCTTCATGGGGAAAGAAAGTCAAGAAGTTCTATCTTTGGTATATGGACTGATGACTCTAGCATCTGAAAATCACAATAAAAGAAAGGTGTGTCTTAAACTCAATGAATTATGCATATACCAAACCTGAGGTTCAAAATCAGAACAGAGGTTCGGAAATACTGTCTTTATCCAAATATATAGCAAATAGAGTTCATCTATCTTGTCATAATTATGCTCCAATCACTCAAATTTTTGAGTCATATCCAATGGATGTGCAGAAGGTACCTCATTATTCCTCATTCGACCAACATATCCAGCCTCAGAAGGAACATCTCTCCTAGGACGACCATGTCCTCTTCTTCTACCACGATCGCGTCTAGGAGGCATATCATAACTGATAACAAAATAAACATTTCAAAGTTAGATTAGATAGAAATACAGATTCACAATAAAGGATAATAGAATATTGACAAGACATAATTTCTATGCTCCATAATTTCCCTAATCAGACACTCATTGCCACATTTTAACTATAACTTTAAATCTAATCTTTGATACCACCTTTGTCATATCACAAAACAAGAGATGCGACGGTCCTAAGGCCTGGGTAGGCTTAAGGCCTCCAAAAACCTATAGAACATAAAAATCTAACTAGTGGCAACAATAGACAATATCTATATCCATTCACAATCCATAATTATAATCATCATTAACCTGAAATATCATCCTATGTTATAATCATCCAAAATATAATCAACTTGTTCCCCATTGATCAAAGGCAAATGAGGTCCTTTATCCAAAATAAACAAGTGATAAGCCAAAAGAATATTACATACCATTCAAATATTATGGAGCTCTAAGAGGATTACAACTCAAATTAATAATAATATCCAAAAGTAATTAGAGTCTATATTTAAAGTTAGCTTCTTGGGGAAAGAAAGTCAAGAAGTTCTATCTTCGGTATCTGGACTGATGACTCTAGCATCTGAAAATTACAATAGAAAAAAGGTGTGCCTTTAACTCAATGAATTATGCATATGCCAAACCTGAGGTTCAAAATCAGAACAGAGGTTCGGAAATACTGTCTTTATCCAAATATATAACAAATAGAGTTCATCTATCTTCTCATAATTATGCTCCAATCGCTCAAATTTTTAAGTCATATCCAATGGAGGTGCAGAAGGTACCTCATTATTCCTCATTCGACCAACTTATCCGGCCTTAGAAGGAACATCTCTCCTAGGATGACCATGTCCTCTTCTTCTACCACGATCGCGACTAGGAGGCATATCAGAACTAATAATAAAAAAACATTTCAAAGTTAGATTAGATAGAAATACAGATTCACAATAGAGGATAACAGAATATTGACAAGACATAATTTCTATGCTCCATAATTTCCCTAATTAGACACTTATTGCCATATTTTAACTATAACTTTAAACCTAATCTCTTATACCACTTTTGTCATATCCCAAAACAAGAGATGCGATGGTCCTAGGGCATGGGTAGGCTTAAGGCCACTAAAAACCTATAGAACACGAAAATCTAACTAGTGGCAACAATAGACAATATCTATATCCATTCACAATCCATAATCATAATCATCATTAACCTGTAATATCATCCTATGTTAAAATCATCCAAAATATAATCAACTTGTTCACCATTGATCAAAGGAAAATGAGATCCATTATCCAAAATGAACAAGTGATAACCCAAAAGAATATTCCATACCATTCAAATATTATAGAGCTCCAAGAATATTACAACTCAACTTAATAATAATATCCAAAAGTAATTAGAGTCTATATTTTAAGTTAGATTTTTGGGGAAAGAAAGTTAAGAAGCTCTATCTTTGTTATCTGGACCAATGACTCTAGCACATGAAAATCACAACAGAAGGAGAGTGTGCCTTCAACTCAATGAATTATGCATATGCCAAACTTGAGGTTCAGAATTGAAACAGAGGTTACTTTATCCAAATATATAACAAATAAAGTTCATATTACAAATATTAGAATATATATAATCAATGGTTGTATACAGATCAAAATCAAAGCCATAAATTAGAAATCAAAAGTGCCTGCAAGAAATGGCACATCACAAATATATACATATGTATGTAGGGTAAAGCAATATAAATGTCAGAATAACAAAGAAATAGAACATGAGTATGATGATATCCATAAACAGAACAAGCGTACTACGATCTCCATACATAGTATATGTGATTGTGCTAACATATGTCTACATAAACTTTATCCCCTCTATGAAGGAATCTGATACTTTTAACTTTATCAGTTGAGTCACTGGTATACACAGTCCTATGATTTATCTCTCATAGTGAAGGAATTCTGACACTAATACTTGGTTCAAAATATAAGTATTTACATGATCAACAATTATCCAACAGAGGTTCTTATCAATTAACGGATTAGGTATCAATGAACATTTCAGAATAATCGTTTTATACTATAATAGTGAGTTAGTTCCGAATAAATGGGTAGTAATACCAACTCTAAAAACATAACAATGGCAATATATATATAAGTAACATTTGTTTCAAAGGAATTTAACAATGTAGCAAATGCATAAATATGCTTAAAAATGGAATTTAGGTTCAATGTAACAGAAGTAACATATATACATATATACAAATATATACAAAGTACATATACATAACTCACCTCCAACAGAGCATCAGTCCAATCTAAGCTCAAAGACTCCTAACTACATCTAAATCAACTGATAAACACTTTATTGCTCCAAGCCTAACACATTTCAACTATTCACAAATTTTAGGGTATTCATTACCCAACATTAACCATATTAATTTCTTGCAATTAGAGACTCTCTAGAGTTTACTTAGATGGTTCTTAAACTTAATTTAACAATTCTCAAAGAATATTATGGAAGATTAGAGAAATTGACACTATTTACATTACTATTCATCATTTGCCCTAATTCTTTCAACAACCAAAATATTTAGCCATAAATGCATATAATGTACTCCCCATAATTCATACATAACTATTCTAGAAGCCTATAACCTCAAATCGTAACAAAAATTAAGTTCTAGAGAAAATATTTGTTTTTTTCCTCAAAAAAGGATTGTGGAGAAATTTTGACCTTTGGAAGATTTAATGGACTCTTGTAGTGTTTGCTTCCAAAATAAAACATTTATGTGAGTATTAATGCCTTAGAGAAGTAGATAGAAAAATCTCAGGGTTTGGTAGTTTAGAAATAAAGAAGAAAGAGAAAATGTGAAATTTTTTTGAATGAGTGAAAAATGAACTGATGTATATAGAATCCCGGAGAGTAATGCCCATTATAGGATATTAATAATTGTTATCAGACATCCTACGAATTGGGTTAATTTCAGAAATATGCAATTTTCACGTCCGTTACAGAAGTGTAACGCCCATTACAATATCTTCATGGTCGTTACATAAGTGTAACGCCCGTTACAGGTTAAAAACATATATCCTTAAGGTTTTCATCTCCAAAATCAACTCCAACACTTATAAAACATCAATCTATACTTCTAGACATTCAAATAAAACATATTCCATTATATCATGCTAACAAAAACCAATGGCAGAACATAATCGAGAAGCAAAATCAATCTTACAGATAAACAAATCTATTTAGAAGCATGAAACTCAAATCCAAACATAACTCAGAACATAAAAAATAAAGATAAAGGGTATTACAAATTTAGTCCCTAAAGTCATCAAAATAAATAGACAATCTCAAACTGCCTGCATGAGTAACATCCTAACTTTGTCCTGGTCGAGATGAAATATCTCTTCACACATATAAAAGTTTACAAAACTGACTTGCAGGTATATAAATGTGATATAACTCTACAACTTTTATATTTACACCTTTTCAAATTCTTTCCTTAAAACCATGAAAATTGAGTTGTAAAATTATGCTCACACATAAATTTCACAATTCTCAAGTTTTTTATAATAATCATTTTCACTTTTAAAAATCAAATCTTCTATTTCTTCATAATTCTATTTAAGTTTAAATATTTCATATACATGAAAACATATCACTTAATGAAGTTATTTACCACTATGTACTAAAATACATAAACATCGTTATATAGGCTCATTCACACTTAGCTTCATTCATTTTTATATATTCTAAGTTCTAAAATTAAGCTAGATCATAGATAAACATATATGACATAACTTAACTCATTTATACTGAAATGATGCATGAAAGACACATACAAAACATGTAAGGGTTGATTACACATACAAAACATGTAAGGGTTGATGCCTTAACCCCAAAGGTTCTTAACTAACTAATCCTTATAATAACCATACTCTAAAGGTCTTGGGTGTTAAAATTTTTAAATAATTTTTATCTTCATTTGCCTTAACTATTTTAAAATATGCTTTTGTGAACTTGTGATGTGAAAATTTGAATTCACTTTGAGATAGAAATATATGATTTAAGCATTATTTGTTTATCCTTACTACTTATATCCACGCTTGTTTTAAATTTTATCCCTAGTTTATCTCTTCGTGCCTTATTTTAATTTTAACTTTCTTTTCTTTTGTTTATTGACCTTATTTTCTATCATTTATCTTGTTTGTGAGATAATAATATTAAGTTTGAATTTTTGTTAAAAGGTTAATGGAAAGGGAAATTTTGAGTTCTTATTGAAAGGGTCTTTTAAAAAAAAAAGGTGTTATTCTTGCTAAATTAAAATAATCATTATGCTTAAAAAAAGATTAAGGGAGATCAAGAAAATTGAATAAAAAAATTTAGATGAAAATTAAGTAAAAAAAGAAAATTCATTCTTACTTGACCTTGGATCATGTTATTGGTGATGAAATAAAAAGTCATAAAACTTTAAAAGAAGAAAATCTTGAAGAAGAATGATGTTTGAGATAAAGTGATCCTACTTTGACAAATTTTCTTAATGTGTAGCAATAAATTAAAAAGCTTTTAATTTTATTTGGTATAATTATCTTACTTTTTTAATCAGCCTATTTTTTGTTTAGCCAATTAACTCTCTGTGACCTCATCATAAGCTAAAAAAGACCTATTGATCTCTTTTGATTTGTGAATTCCATTAGTAGAGATTATTTGTATGACATACCTTTGATATTTGAAATTCTCTTTTATATCTTTTAATGGAGAAATTTAAAGTCATTTACTGTGTATATCCCTATCTGAAGTGCAACAATTTATTTGTAGTTGGCTTAGTTTATGATTATTCAAGACATGATTAAAATGAGATTCATTTTGAATTTATAACATAAGAACTTGATTTGTAATGCTATTGATATATTGTTTGTAAATATTAATTTGTTGAGGCATTGGAAAATTTATGAGAAGATTAAATTTTCTTATTGTGTTAGTTTTGTTTAGACTTTACTTTGATAGTTTGTTTTGTGTTTTTTTAGGTTTGTTAGAAGTTTCTTAAGCAATTTCAAATTAAACAGAAGTTCAAAACTCTTTCGGAAAGAATTTAAAAGCAAAGGAAGAAGAAAGAGTGCACTTTGGGAAGGAAAACAATGTGCATAGTCGTTCAAGTTCAAAGTGCACGACTGTGCAACTTTTTTCAAGGTTATCATTTAGTGTTTTTGAAGCCAAGTGAGAGGGAAAAGAGTATGATGTGTATGATCGTGCATCACTAAAGAATGTGTGATTTTACAAATTTCTTCACGAATTTTAGCTGACATTTCTTCTACTTCGATGATAGTAATTTACTTCAAATTTCCTAAGTTTCTGACTACTTCCAAATCCTTCTAAATCTAAGTTTTATGTCTCTATAAATAGATTAGTTTAATACAAGTTTAGGAGAGTAAGAACGGAGAAGAAGTGAAGAATGTGTGATTTTACAAATTTCTTCACGAATTTTAGCTGACATTCCTTCTACTTCGAGGATATTAATTTACTTCGAATTTCCTAGGTTTCCAAGGACTTCCAAACCCTTCTAAGTCTAAGTTTTATGTCTCTATAAATAGATTAGTTTAATACAAGTTTAGAAGAGTAAAAAGGGAGAAGGAGTGACCTCCAAAATTCCAACTCTTCATAGTTTTAGATATCTTATATATTAAATTTAGATTTCTTGAAGACTTGCAAGGAATATTGAAGATTCAAGACAAGATTCCTTCACTAAAGTTTTCTCTAAACTTTCTTATGCATTTCAATTATTTGTATGAGATATTTATATTCAATCCATTTAAGTCTTTTTTTCCCTTTTCATATAATGAGTAATTGAATTTCTATCTAGGGGTTTTAGATATAATTTTTGAGTTGTCTATGATTATTATTTATATGTTTAAGATATTGTGTGAAATAGCGAAAGTGAAAACATAATACTAAATTCATTAGGCATTAAACCTAGGGTATATGTTAGTATGAATACATGTGTTGTATTTTGAGAGAGAACATCATATAATTTAAAAAAACGTAATCATTAATTCTGATAAAATAAATGCAATTAATTCAATTAAAGATAATTTATAAATAGTTAATTGATAAAATCTAAACTCTAAGTTTTTTATATTATTATTTAATTAATTTTCGCATTCAATTTAAATTTAATTTAATTTTAATGTAATGTATTCTTTTGATATTCATTTATCTAAATAATAAAGGAAATCTTAATTTTAGTATTGGCTAACCCTTCCTCATGGGATCAACACTCTACTTAACTATTATATTACTTGTTAACGATACGTGCACTTGAGATTTAGCACAATACCCTCATTCCCTCACAAACAAAAAGAAAAAAGAAAAAAGAAAAAACTTTATCTCAACTGTAATTTTCCCACTCTAATTGCAACTGGAGAAAGTAAAGAATCTCTTATGCATCGGCTATGGTGTTTTCAATATGAAGGGATCATAGATCTTTTACACAACTGGCTTTATCATTTCTGGTGAAAAAGGTGAAGACGAAGGCAGCGATGATGCTGGAACGAATTGATCAGAGTTGATGTTGCTACATCCTTTTTCCTCTTCTCATTCGCATTTCTTGAATTCTAATTCTGCGATTGATTTTCCTCCTTCTACTTCTTCTCCTTCGTCCATGGCTACTAACTATCTCTTTTAATACCATTAATTGCATTAACTTTTTTTCTTTTTGTTTGTTGATTTTTGATAGAGATTCACTATTTGATTAGTTGTTGTTTGTTGAATTTAAGTGGATTTTGCATTTGAGTTTGTTTTGTTTTTGTTTATTTCTTTACCTTTAATTCATGTTTATGCACTAAATGCATCCGAGAGAGAGAGAAAGAAGAGAATTGTTCATAGGTCTCATTCTCTATAAAAAATAAATTTTTGTATTAAGAAAAATTTGTCACATCCGCAAAAATAAAGGGTTGAGGGGGGCAGATGTGCCAAAAACACATCAGCTCCTGCTGTGTAGGCTTTTTAGAAGCTAAAATTTTTTTATAAAATTTCTTAAAAATCATAATATTATAATATTTTTTATAACGAATTCAATGACATATTTTTTATACAAAACAAAAATCAAATGGATATAGATTTAATACACTTATATTGTATTTTTTGAATCCATTTGATTTTTTTTTACAAAAAATATGTCATTGGATTCGTTATAAAAAATACTATAATATTATAATTTTTAAGAAATTTTACAAAAAATTTTTGGCCTCTAAAATGCCTACACAGCAGGGGCTGATGTGCCAACCCAAAAATAGACAGTGTTAATGCATTGGTCATTGTTTGCATAATAGAATCAGGCGGACCGGTCGAATCAATTTAAATAACAGTTCTCATTTTTTTTTTTTTATTCGATTTCATGAAAATTGGTCTCAATATGATTGAACTAGCCAAGCTATCAATAGATTTAATTGACGCAGAACCAATTCAATCAGGCATTAGTTTTCAATTTAAAAAAAAAAAATTATTACTATTAAGGTTCGAAACTCTTGAGTTATGAGAATATTTGTTAGAGCACTAACCATCTAAACCCAACATTAATTATTGTTAATTTTATGACAAATATATATTATATAAATTTGATAATATATATATATATATATATATATATATATA
>CANXYC013120079.1:0-12122 GCA_948193065.1 Aleurites moluccanus
AAAAATTTTGGGCTGAAATGATGATTGAATCCTTTTAAATGAGTTAATCTAGTGATTTAATGCATTAATTCTGAGTATTAATGCATTAGAAAATGAATGGAACAAATCGGAAAGAGATAGGAGAAGAAATGAAGAAGAATGAAAGAAAAGAAAGAAGAAAATCGTGAAAGAAAAGCTACTAGGTATCTAGATAAATAGGCTACTGCCTCTCAATTCCGCTTCACCAGGTCGCCTCGCCAATCCGCTCCACCAAAGCCACTTCGCCAAAGCCATTTCACCAATCCGCTCCGGCAATGCCACTTCGCCAATCCCACTTCGCATGTCCACTTCGTATATGCCACCTTGCCAAACTCTCCTCGCCTATTTCCACCTCGCATATGCCACCTCGGTAATGCCTCTTCATCAAACTCTCCTTGCCTATTTCTACCTCGCATATGCCACCTCAAAAATGCCTCTTCGCCAATTGCCACCTCGGCAATCCCACTTCGCCAATTGCCACCTCGTCAATCCAACTTCATCAATTTTCCTTTTTACCTATTGCCACCTCGGTAATCCCACTTCTCATATGCCAACTCGCAAATGTCACTTCGCATTGCTGGCTCGCACCACTAATATCTGCTAAGCTGGAAAACCTTCTTCGTCAACTCATAATAAACTAGCTCACAAATGAGCTACAGATATCCAAACTCCCTTATTCTTTTTGTTACTTAAAATAGACACTCATAGGTCCAACATATCCAAAATTCAATTCAAAAGGAGGTCTACACAAATTATGGTGAATTTTTAAAATTCACCCTGACTTTACTGCCCATAATCATCTGAATAAGTCTAATTAATTCTACTCTAAACTAAGATATACTTATCTAATTCCTATGAAATTTTACATACAACAACATAACACATAAAGGAACATTTCTTATGTTTGTACTTTTGGCTCATTCAGTCTCAATCATTCCCAGAAAAATTAAACATTCTCAGATTCCTGTAGAAAATAATGAACTAGACGGTTCCTGGTCAAGGAGGAATATCTCCTCACACACACAAAATTTCATAAAACCCTTTTACATACCTAAATATGAGATATAAATCTACAACTTTTATGTTTTACACTTTTCCAAATTATTTCTTTAAAATCCTGAACTCTTCCTCACAAAATCCTTCCTGAATACAGATTCTGAATTCCTCAATGCATTAATCTATCCATAATCAATTCAACAACATACAATAATATCTAATAAAAAATTTATGATAGGTATTACATTCTTCCCCCCTTAAATAAATTCATCCTCGAATTTATAAATAACTTACCTTAAACTTGAAATAGATAAGCGTACTTGTCTTGCATGCTTTGCTCACTTTCCCAAGCACACTCTTCCATAGGATCTTAATCATTGATATACCTTTATTCCTTAGCCTCTTGATCTTTCGGTCCATAATGGCGATTGGAATTTTCTTCATACATTAAATCTGATTGAAGGTCCACTTCTGGAACTTGTAGCACATGAGAAGGATCGGCACCATATTTTTGAAGCATCGTCATATTAAGTACTGGATGCACACTGCTGAAGTTAGACAAAAATTAGCATGCAATAAACTTATCTTATCTCATGCTCCAAAGCCTTAACTTATATATCTTTTTAGCATTTTCTTGTACTTATCATAGGAACACTTTCGTCCATCCTCAAAGGACTATTAATTATATGGTAGAACTTAGTTGGTATATGCAATTTGATATAAAATTGACTAAAATTGAAATAATTAAATTTTTTAGATAATATTAAGGCCCCGTTTGGTTTAACTATTTATAACAGCTATTAGCTGTTAGCTCTAAATTATACTTGATAATTAGTGGTTATTATTTAATAACTGGTTGTTATAAGTATTTGATAAAATTATTATTAGTTGTTAGCTGTTGATATGTTTAATAATTATTAATATTTACCTTTTTATTTAAATATTATTTTTATAGGTTAATTTAGTTTTTTATTTAAATAAGTAGAATTTTTTTTGAAAAAATTTTAATTTGAAACTTTTTTAAAAATGTTCCAAATAACAGTATAAAAAAATAATAATTTTTGAAAATTAAAAAGTTAAAAGCTGTATCAAAATTTTTTGCCAAACACCCACTAAATCATATTAAATTTTGATAGAAATTACAAAAAGAAAAAAGAAAAAAATCAAAATCCAACTCAAATTATTGAGGTTCCATATATATATATATAAGCTAATTTTACTTCAAAGGGAAGTTTGGTACATGGTAGGACTTAATATCGTCTATCTAATTTGATGTAAAATTGACCAAAATCAAAATAATAAAATTTTTTATCAGAAAATATGTGCTAATTTTACTCTAAAGTAATCTTTTAATATATGATAGGACTTAGTATAATTTGTCCAGTTTGAAGTAAAATTGAGCAAAATTAAGATAATTAAATTTTTTAAGGACAACACCAAATCATATTGAATTTTAATAGAAACAAAAATGAAATAATGGTAAAAAATAAAAATTAAATTAAAATAATTGAGGTTAAATTTTAATTAAATTATTAAATGTATAATAAAATTTCTAAACTAATAAGGTAAAAATTTTATAAAAAATGAAAAATAATTATCTTATTTTATGGAATCATTTCTATGTTTTTATTATTCTATCTATATCTATATTTTTATATATATTATATATAAAAGTCTTTTAAAAGAAAAACTTTTAAATTGTTCCAAAAAAATGATTCTTTATGTAAAAGATAAAAAAATTAACATGTTCTTTAATATGATCGGATAAAAAAATTTATAGTTCAAATTAAAATAATTATATATGATGACAGGATTTTTTCTTCTCTCCGGTTTTAGATGGGAGCGTCTAGGAACCATAAGGTACCCATCAGGACTAAGTTTTGGTATTGTTTGCCAGGAATCGGGCTTAGGCTTCCTAGATAAGAGTGAATCCAATATAGGTATGGAAGAGGACATGTAAAACTGCGAAGAACCAAGGAGCACATAAAGAGTATTGAGATAGTAGATCTTAATGAGTATTGAGAATCTGATGGAACTAGATCTTATACTATTGAAAGGTGCGAACCTCACTGGATGGAGGTGTTGACAATACTAGATGGAGGTGTTGGTCTTGCTTGATTGAAGGTATTGTCCTATCTAAATGTAAATGGTGACCTTGCTAGATGGAAAGTCTGAAGCTGGGCATTGGAGTAGTTATTGGATGTTAGCCTACATGGTAAGGACAAACGTAGAAAACAATGTTAGTAGGCGGCACCAAGCCTATGGCCTAACATAACCCTATAATGCTTAAGTCAATGTGACAACATGCGTGGAGTTAAAGGCTTGAGGAAAGAGTGAATTTGGAGATGAAACCACTGCTTCCCTGAGTGAAAGAATTTGAGAGACTTATGATAACCCTTACATTAGGGATAATGCGCACACCTTCTTCACAATCTCTTACTTCTTTGCTAATCACACTTCTTCAATAACCCATTACCTTTGTCCTTTCTAATACTCAAAATTCATCAATATCTAAAAATCAAAATGCTCACTTTCTATCTTTGTAATTCATTTGGATCTCAAATTTTCAAATCCACCTTCTTCAATGAGTCTGAATTTATTAGGATATAGATCCTCCATTGATAAATAAGACCTCCTTTTCTACTACCAATCCATCTTCCTATAATTTGACGGAGATTTGGCAGTTTACGACCATTAATGAGATGCTGGTGACAGGGATGATAGCGGGGCTGGTATGGGCATTACCCGCACCTGTCTCGTTGAAATAATTTTCTACCTGACCTGGGCAGGGCGGAGCGGGGGACAAGACAAGACAGGTAAAATGGGTATACTCGTTATTCGCCTATTTTACTAAATTTTTTATTGTATCAATTTTCTTTTTAAAACAAAGAAAAAAAAAGTAATTTTTTTTTAATAATAATGATAATATTATTATTAATAAAAATAATAATATTATTTTTTATAATAATAATAATCGGGTCAGATATGTACGGAGTTAAAAATTAAAATCCGTACTTGCCCACCAATAAATGCGATGGGTAAACCTATCACGGTCAAATTAAATCGGATATATATTGGGGCGAATTAAATTGCCTTCCCTAGTTACTAGTAGTGGGTTGAGTCTTTGAATGGATAAGGGAAGAAAAAAAACCTTATATTATAACATTTTTCCCGCTTAAACCCTTTTATAATTTGGTGGTACAATGAAACTCACACTTTTTGAAACTATGGGCCAAAATGGCCCAACACCCAACGGAGTCAAATTTACCGTCAATTAGTTGGCCCACCTGCTGATTATGTGTGGGAATACAACTATCTATGGGCCAAATAGTCCCTTCATATTTGCTATTTAATTGAAACCAGAATTTTGCACAGAAAACCCAATAACAAAACTATATGAGCCTAGAAATAAAACCTAACAAAACCCAAAATTGCAAATAAAACCTAGGAATACAACTAGAATAAAACAAAACAAAACCCAAAAACAAAACTAGAAATAGTATCATAAAGATTTTCCAGGAATAAAACCATATGTGTATTATAATATAATGTTAAGCTGCATATACATTAATAATAATCTCTAGACCATTAAAAAAGTCTACCTTGAAAGCAAAAATATCACAGGCATTTGCATGAAACACAAAAAAGATGTTAGGGTGCCTAGTAAAAAGCTAGGCTCACATGTAGTCTCATAAAACTCAAAAAAGATATTAGGTTGCCTAGCAAAAAAAAAATATAGGCAATTCCCATAAAACAACAAAAATAAAAACAACAAAAAATAAAAATAAATGTGTCAATTCCTAACAATTGTCTAAAAATAGCGAAAACAAAACATAAAAATCTGTATGTGCCTATAGAAATGAGGTTTCATACTTGAGGATTTATTATAGCAGGTCATCATTGTTTGTCTTGCTTGTTCTAAGAAATTATATGTCATTGCTGGTTTGCCTTGCCATTTCAATACTAATGAAGCTTTAAAAGGAAAATTAACCCCTTCACCTTCAAGCATAAAGTTGATTTTTCTCTTGTTGGAAGGTGCAACATCAGTTGATTTTGATTGCCTCATGTTTAACAACTTTGATTTTTCAGACAATGAGTATCTGAATGTCTATTCATGGTTCTGACTATCATGTAGAGAAGATGATGTTGTCCCAGGATGAATTAGCTTTGATGATCCCAATGTGTTCTAAGTGATAAAAACACAATGTCAGCAATTATAACACAACAAATTGGAACAATGCATGTATGCAATGAAAACTGAAAATGAGATACATACATGAAATGTTGTTTTCCCACTGACTTCATCAATTAAAACACCCATACCACATGTTTCAGCATACTTTGTTTTCTTTTGAGAGTGTGCTCTTGCATTCTTTGACTTGGATTGTTGTGGTTTAGGAGTTTTCTAATTTACATTTGATATCTACAATAACAAGCAATTTCATTTTGTAACACTCTAGAAGAACTAATTAGACTTAAGTGAACTAAATTATTAGAGAGTAATGAATAGAATAGTAGCTGTAAACCTAAGAGAACATCTTGTAAAGTAGTTAAATGAGCTATTTTAAAGAAAGAAGTGAATTGTTAAATTATGTGAATAAGAGTCATTAATTGGGTAATTAGTATTGGAAAGAAGTTAGTTAGAAATTAACTAAAAGGACAAAGAATTAATTGCAAAAGATTAGAGAAGTTTAAGGAAGAAAAATAAATTTTCTAAGTTAGTAAAAGTTGAGATCCACCTACTTCATCATTTTTTTTACACATGTAAAAGATTAAAATACTTTTTCTTTTTGTCTAGATATGGGCCGGCCACTTGGTGTAAATTAAGCCAAGTAAACTTTATTTATTTCAATAATTATCTATATGATAGATTCTTTGCATAACACATGTACATTTCTTAAGGTTTATTATTTCTATTATAATTGTCATTATTTTTATTCATATTTTTCCTAACAAATGAAAAACAATAAAATCATTTATCTCTTTATTATGGCCGGCCACATGGAATGACTAATAGCCAAGTGATATACTTGTTATTCCAAATCATTATCTTTTATATATAATCACTATAACATGTGTCTACCTTTTAAAGAATCGCTAGTTCTTCCATATCTATCATCATTTTATCATCTAATAATAGTATATATACATATAATACGAAGTATAAAATAAAACAAAAATTAAACACTAAACCTTACCTTTAGGCCGTAGCACTCCCTCTCCCTCTTTTCAAAATTTTCTTCAACTTCTCTCATAAATTTCATCGTTTCAAATTTGTGATGATGGGATTCCATATCAAGGATTATTAATGGAGTAATTAGAAGGTTGTGTGTATTGAATTGGTGGAAGAAGTACTTTGCGAGAGGTAAATTCAAGTTTTCATTTCTTAATTCAATTTAATGTTGTATATGAGTAGAATAATTGTTCAATTAGATGATTTGAGTATTAATTATGAAAATATAGGAATTTTAGGAATTAGGGTTTCATATATATATAAACCCTAGGATTAAGGTTAAGGGCATAAAGTTTTAGTTTAATTTTCATGGATTTAGGAAAAGAAGTTGGAAAAGTGTAAAACATGAAAGTTGTTGATATATATCTATATTCTTATAAAGGTTTTATAAAATTTGAAGTGTGTAAAGAGATATTGACCCCTAAGTAGTATTGACTCAGATGGATAATTCAATAGGAAATGCTACTGTATTTTATTGATTTAAGGATCTTAGGTTTTGAATTAGGAAAAGTTTAAATATGAAAAATGTTCATTTATATGTAATCTAAATATATGTAAAAAAATTTACAATTGGATGTGTATGGATTAAGTTGTAGCTATAATAGTGAAGTTTGCCCGGATGAGAGTTGCAGGTCCACAGGGCTGATTTTAGAAATTTACTAATAATTATGTAGTACTCAGTTTGATCTGAATTTTAGATATGTTATATTCATATATCTAGTTTAAGCGAGAAAAAAAAAATTAAAGTGATTGGATATTTTTAGCTTGAGATATAGATAATTTTATCAGGGCTGTTAGGGTTAATAGTTAATTAAAAGTTTATAAAATACAACACTAGGTTTAAGGATTGAAGGGAATTAATTTGAATAAGGTTAGGATTAATGTAATTTCATGTAAAATGAGTTCTAAATTGTGTTTAATTGATATGTAGCTTCAAGAAAAGATGGTGTAAATGATGGTGTAGATGCGAAACTTAAGTGAAGTGAACAAAATTATATTTTGACTTTTGCTAAGAGAGTTGAGTAATGGATACACTGTTATACTTGTGTTTGCATTCCAAGTTTTTATTTGAAATATTATTGCCCTATGTGAAAATTCAATTTGGCCGAACCTCCATTTGTTATTTATCATTGAATTGATTCCTTGATGTGTTACTTTGAATTTTGCTAAATTGACATTGTTCCTTATTTTTTCTTCATGAAACTTTCATTTGTGAAACTAAATGTGAAATTGACATTTTCATGAACCCAACTATGAAGTGACAGAAATACCTAACCGACGTAAATAGGTTATTGATATCAACATTGTACACAATGATATGTGGACCCCAGCTAGGAGGGGGTTAATTATTCTAATCATAAGGACTGATCCTCCTTATGTATATGTGAGGGAGTATACTTTGATACTGGCCTCTACTCTTATATTGTAGATGTGGACCTAAAGTTTATGTCATATTGATTCATTGTGAATAATGTAAATGTGAAATCGATTCTAAATTGCTTACATTGTCTCCATTCCTCATTTGGCATCGTTTTTATGTGTGAAATTGTTGATAAGCTATCTACATTGCTTCTTACTTGCCTTTATCTTTCATTTGTCATTGCTTGTCATAAATTAATTATATTTTATTTGTTTACATAACCATAACTATCCTTGTGAGCTAGCCTTGTTACCTAGCCTCACAAGTATGGTAGTGTATCTATTTCTCATTGAATTTTTATAGTCATTTCGTGGTTTTTAATATTTTTTAGGAGCAAGATAGTAGAAGCTGATTCCCAAGTCATTTTCTTCTTCGAACTTGGGATTTCAAAACTTTAATGTAAAGATTTCTTTTAATGGAGATATCTGTAAACTCTTAGAAAGCTCTATGGTTATTTTGAGATGTAGATAGTTATGTAAATAATCATATGGTTTCTTAGTTTGTGGAAATGGGATATTTCATTAATTTATAAATGTTATGTTTAGTTTAAACTTATTTGAGCATCTTTGAAATCATAAATTATTGTCTGTGATAATTGATGAAATGTGATTAAGTTGTGGAAGTAAGGTATAAGGATGGTTTAAAAGTGTTTCTTATTGCAGGTTGTGATTCTGGGATTAAGTTGAATTTGGAAAATATTGAAAATACAAAGGAGACTCTGTCAAAATTTATATAAGATTTTATATGATTTGGGGTTCTACGGGTATTTTCTAGTAGGTGTGACCTATACCCTAGGATTGTCACATTCCTTAAGTGGAGATGTGACACATTTATAAAAAAGATCACAGGCATTCAGTATATGACAAATGAAGGCATTTGGTTACCTTTGACTCATTATCAGTATCTGTTGACATATTGGCTCTTAGTCTTTTGAATCCTTTTTGCACAGGATTTGCAAATAAAGAACCACCAGTGCTAGCCTGTGGAAATGGGCTTTTTAGTTATCATAAATATAGATTATGACATTCAAAGAAACAAAGGTCTTTTGAAAGTTACCAGTGATTCTTGATAAATCCCTTTTGTTGCTTTTTTTTGTTGTGTAGTTGGTGGGGAATTGAGAGTGTTTACAACTTTAGTATGGTATTGGGGTTCAGTATCTCTATAGGCTTCAGTTGGGAACAATGACTCAAGTGGAAAATGGGCTTGAGTTGGCATTTCAGTTTCATTTGGAAAATGGATTCATTAAAGAATTGGATTTCAGAAGGCATTTGAGATTTAGTAGGCATTTGTGTTTGAGTAGGCCTTTGACCATCTTGTGGAGCTACATTGTTGCAAGACCTACTATTATGGCCCCACCCACATCATTTACTACATTTCTTTTGATAACCCTTTCTAGAGAGATTGCCATATCTTGTTGTTTGCCTTGTCTCATTATGCTCTCTTATTCTTTTTTCTTTTGGCCTACCAGGTTGATTCTTCAGTGGTGGTGGCTGTACTGGGCAAACTCATTCACTCTTCAAAACTTGTAGCCCCTCACAGGTTGTAATGAATTCTCATATGCCTTAATAAATTTGCTCTTGTGGTACCAGTTGGAGACATAATGCATTGGATCTTTCTTAGCATCTAGGATTGCACTCATGGCATATGGGCATGGAATGCCAGTTACATTACATGTTCTATAGGTACATAATAACTTCTCAAGTGAAATTGTGTGTTGATCATTTTCATGGCTAACCTCATATTCAGCTTCTCCATTGAAAATGATATCACATTTATTACTAAGCCATAGTTAGTGTCATATAGGCTCATAGCTTCAGGTGCCTAACAATTTATCCATTTATGTATAATACCTTTGTACTCAACAATCTTGGTCATCACCTTCTTCTTTATGTCTTCAAGTAGACTAATGATTGGCTTGTCTCTGAAATCATTGATCCATGCATTGAATGACTCTAATATATTATTTTCTATCATATCACTATGGCACCTTAGGCTGCAATATGCCCTACACCAATGATATGATTATAGTACATAAGGTCTTCTACAGCTTTTTATCCATGTTCTTCTTCAAGCACCCTTAAATTGTTAATGAATTCTTCCTGATATGTGTTCTAGGCACATATCCAAAACTTCTTTCTCAATTCACATCCATGCCATTTTTTGCTCCAATTAGCATAGACATGCCTAGCACACCATTTATGTTTAGCTTGAGGTAATCCCTCATTCACAACTTGCAACAAACCCTAAAATACAAAACTAATGTTAGAAACCAATTAAAAAAGAAAATAAGACATAAATACCAATAAAAAAAAACTGGAATACTTTTTGCAAATCTGAAATAATTGTAACACCAGCACCATCCTTCACATTTAACATAACCACTAGCCAATCAATGAACCATCTCTATAGTTCACCTTATTCTCCACTATTACAACTGACTAAGCAATGGGAAACATCTGGTTATTTCCATCTTTCCCAATAGCACAGAGCACCCGTCCTGTGTATACTCCTCTCAATAAACAACCATCCAGACCAATAATTGGCCTGTATTCAGCCATCTAGCCCTTCTTGCATGTATCAAAGCATACAAAGATCCTCTAGAAAATTCTATCCCCATTCCTCAATCCCTCTAGATCTAATTGGAGATCACAAGCATTGCCCAAATTGGTCTTTTTAATTTCTGCACAATATGCTTCCAATCTTGCATATGAAGTCTTGTAAGTAGTTGACAAGTCAGTCTTGATAAGCTTTTTAGCTCTTTTGCATTTTGACAGTGAAACTTAGATCTTAAGCTCATCCTTAGCCTTTTTCTGCAACTCATTGATGGTTGTTTTAGGCTTTGTAATACCTGTTATTTTTTTTTATTATTATTTTTATGATTGTTGTTTTGAGTAGATTAGTATTTTAGAATCAATGTTTGGGAAGAATTTTGTGAGTCAGTTGTCATGATCTTGCAGGAGTAATTGGATAAGTGTAAAATGTAAAAGTTGCAGATTTATATATTTAATTTTAAGTCTGTATGGCAGTTTTGTAAATTCTGTGTGTGTAAGGAGGTATGCTTCCTCGACCAGAATATGTTCAGTTCGTTATTCCTGCATTAAGTCTAAATATTAATTATTTTGAGAATGTTAGATGCTGAGCGAGTCAAGTGAAAGTATGAAAGAAATGTTACTTTATTTGTTATATAGATGGTTGTAGAATTGAGGAGTTTGGATGTCAGTAGCTCATTTGCGAGCTGGTTTAGAGTAAGTTGGCGAGAAAGGTTTTCCAGCTCGGTAGAACAGGTAGTGCGAGTTGGCTCCTCGTTTTCGAGGCGGATAGAGATTGAGCGAGCTAGATTAGTGAGATTTGCCGAGGTGGCATTTGGCGAAGTGAGATTTGTGAAGTGAGAATTGCCGAAGTGGCATTTGCCGAGGTGGCATTTGGCGAAATGGGATTTGCGAAGTGAGAATTGGCGAAGTGGCATTTGCCGAGGTGGCATTTGGCAAAGTGGGATTTGCAAAGTGAGAATTGGCGAAGTGGCATTTGCCGAGGTGGCATTTGGAGAAGTGGGATTTGCCGAGGTAGCATTCTGCGAAGTGGGATTGGCGAAGTAGGATTGCCGAAGTGGCATTCTGCGAACTGAAATTCTGCAAAGTGGGATTGGCGAGGTGGAATTGTCGAAGTGGCATTCTGTGAAGTGGGATTGCTGAGGTGGAATTGCCGAAGTGGAAAGTGGCGAAGAGGAAAATTAGCAAAGTAGTGGCTTATTTAATGGAGAAGCAGTAGCCATCCTTTTAACGATAATTTCTTCTCCTTTCTTTCTTTCTTCTTCATTTCTTCTCCTATTTCTCTCCAATCTATTCCATTTATTTTCTAATGCATTAATACTCAGAATTAATGCATTAAATCACTAAATTAACTCATTCAAAGGCTTAATCATCATTTTAAGCCCAGATCATTCGAGAGCTTAGTTTTGGAAAAATAAGGTGATTTTCTCCAAACTTCTTTTCTCTTCTTAGATTAATATTTTTGGTAGTTAGAATAATTATTATGAGTTTTATAGAGCCTATTATGAGCATTTAAGGCTATTAATTATGAGTAGTATGATGGGTACCAGAATTTATGAGTTTTGATGAATAGTGACATAAATAGTGACTATGTTCATAAATTTCAGATTTTCTTTAAGAGATAAATTAAATTGATGTTAGGAAACAATAATAGAGACTATAAGATGGTTAAAATTATAAGGAACCATATTATGTGTCATTATTGAGGAAACCTTAATTTGTAGAATTTGGGGATTTGATTAGGCTTGGACAATTCAAGGAATTGATGAGGATTTTCATCTAAGCAAGTGTTGATCTGTATTGTGGAAAGAATTGCTGAGAGGTAAGTTATGAATTACATAAATGTATATTTCTCCTTATGAGATAAATTATTAAATATTCATGTATATACTTTATGATATGAATC
>CANXYC013121802.1:0-41175 GCA_948193065.1 Aleurites moluccanus
TCTCTCTCTCTCTCTCTCCCCACAGGGTTACATCATGGAACCAATATAGGGTTCTCTCTCTCTCTCCACAGGGTTACATCATGGAACCAATATAGGGCACTCTCTCTCTCTCTCTCTCTCTCTCCCCACAGGGTTACATCATGGAACCAATATAGGGCGCTCTCTCTCTCTCTCTCTCTCTCTCTCTCTCTCTCTCTCTCCACAGGGTTACATCATGGAACCAATATAGGGTTCTCTCTCTCTCTCTCTCTCTCTCTCTCTCTCTCTCTCCACAGGGTTACATCATGGAACCAATATAGGGTTGGAATTTGGACATTACAGGCCATACCGCCTTATTCAGGTTGATACAGATATTACAAACTGACATCGTCTGATACACACATTGTATAACCACTATAACAGTTGTTACTAATATAAAGACCCAAATACCAACAACTCTCTCAGGGTTACATCATGGAACCAATATAGGGTTGGAATTTGGACATTACAGGCCATACCGCCTTATTCAGGTTGATACAGATATTACAAACTGACATCGCCTGATACACAAATTACATAACCACTATAACAGCTGTTACTAATATAAAAATCCAAATACCAACAACTTTTCTGCCGGCAGCCTTATTCTTACTTGCCTAGCAGGTGTGAAACACATTATCCTCACTTTCTTTCATTTCAGCCCACTAGATTCTAATTTTAGAACTTAGAGGAGATGCTTCAAAAGATCTATAAAAAGTAAAGAGTATTTTGGCCGCTTTAGTTGTTTGGTTAATATTCGATTCGAACTACAAATTATTAGATTTACAAGTAATTGCATATTTAGTCTTTTCTATCAAAATAATAATAATAAGTTGATCCATTTTGTGACCTAAAAAATAACAATACTCAAAAACCCCACAGAGAATTCACAAGCTATAGCTAATGTTAATGAAATCATTATCATATCAAGGATTCTAAATCTACTATTCTGCAATTAGATTGACCATTTCATTTTCAAAGCAATGAAAAAATGCTATTCAGTGAACCATGACCACAACCTTCTAAACAAAAAATTCCGTATGAGCTTACCAAAAACGCCTCAAAAACACACCTGAAGTTTGAGATTGCTGTGAAAGGAATTTTTCCTCAAATGTCGACTTTGAATTTGTGGAACTGCTGGACTTCGATGAAAGCCATCTATACTGATTTTTTAAAAGAGGTCGAACAATAAACAAAATGCACAGATTAACAATTTTAACTTGAGCATTACAATTTAATTAAAATAATTAACTAAAAACTTTTGGAACTTAAGAGGCTATTCATCTTGACAAAAATTAGCACCACCACTATTGGCCCAAGGTTTAAAGAGAAATCAAAACAATCATCATTGAATCAAATGCTTATCCAACAACATAAATGCAAGCTCATCATAAGAGAATACATTAGATAATATGGTTTAAGTAGCACAATAAAGCAGAGCCTGAATAGAAATGAGCTATGTATTAAGCACCCTCAAAAGAGAGCTTCAACACAATATTTGAACATTCTGAAACATAATGCTCCATAAAATAGGAAAGAGTATTATGCAAGTTTTGGGAAGCAGTTCACTAGATGGTAGGGGGAGAAACTGTCAACAATGTAATAACCAAATGACCAGGAAAATCAACATATTACGTGAACTAAGTACTCATCAATCACAGAAGAAGAGGACTCAGACCTAACAAGCTTGCTAAAATAATCAATGAAGTGGTTGGCTCAGATCATTTGTCACTGAAATAGACAATTAGACAAAACCAAGTAATACTTACAAAAGCCAATTGTAACTCTCCTCTCCAGATTGAAAATGAAGAAAGAACAACAAATTAAAAAAGGAAAAAGTAGGTAAAAGTAATAAGAATTAATTATTTATTTGAAAGGAATTTATTCCGCATCATAAGTTATTTCTCCATTAAATAAAACCATATTAAAATCTGATTCTAAAAGATAGTACCCAGATCTATTAGATCTCCCACTCTAAACAATTTAACATAGGTTTCCTCTCATTTTTCCAATATGTGAATGTGAAGTTAACACCTCAAATGCAAAAACAATATAATAAATGCAGATAAAAAATACAAAATTAATTTCAGAATCAGATAAGCATGAGATAATAATAACTGCACACCGGAGAGACCCCAGATAGCCACTTGGTAACAACTGCAATATCCTGACGCCATTCATGCTCACGCTGCCAGCAGCTAGCATCACGGACTAAATTAGCTGGACCCTGCATAAAAAGATAAGTCATAAGGTAAATAAGGATTTGAACCATTTATAAGCAAATTATAACTGGTAATGCAGGATGAAGAAAGATGATAACCAACAGAGTGCCAGCTAAATATAAATATAGTCGAGTAAAACATGAAAATCACAATTAAAAATTGTGAGAGAAAGAAGGCTTCTACTTATAGATTTGGTGAAAACAATGCAGCAAGCTAGCTTACTTGAGAAGGCTGAGTCCAGATGGTTATCCTCCCATGGAAATTAGCTATTAGCAAAGCACGAGGACAAGAAGTAGGGGACCATTCAATGAACTGGACAGAATCACGGGGAGAATCTGCAAAGGAAGTCAAAGCAAGTGCTCATTGTTTGGAAAAAATGGAAAATAATGCGTTGACACAAAATGTATCAAATTGCCTTTTAACAATTCTAAAAATTAGATGAACCAATAAAAGCAGCAAGTTGAATCAAACTACCTGCTACAACATTGAAAACTGCACTTTCAGTTGGTCGCTCAGGGATAACAATATGTATGGGGATCCAGAATGGTGGGTTTGCATTGGAGCTACAAGAACAACATACAGGATCAGAATGGTTTTTATGAAAGAAGAAAAATTAAAATGAGGCTTCCAATTCATCTTGGTTCAACATTATTTCTTTATGGCAAAACCAGAAAACAGGTATCAGAACCATCTCCAGGAGTATGTCACAGAGACTCTTATGTGGTAAAGCAAGCCCATTAACTCTTAACTTCCATTGAAAGATTCACTTTTTCAACAAGATGTTGTTACATATTAGAAAGAATGTCACTAGCCTGGGAGCTAAATGGCACATAACACGACTTTCACCCAACTGGTCATTTCAGAAACATCTTTTAGCACATTAGCCTATTGATGGGAAAAATGCCAAACTGCAATTCAAGTCCAGTAAAAAATCTCGCATTTTTTGGAAAAAATTGCACTAACCTTGGAATTCTTGCACAAGTTTCTGATGCACAAGCTATAGCATTCAACTTCCCACACCAAGCAACAGCACTGAAAAGAAAAACATTAGAATGAGAATACAAGGTTATGAAGATCATTAAAGTGGTACATAGATAAAATAAGAGGATCATATTCGTAAAGTAAACATCTCACTCAGTTTAATAGAATCGTTGTATTGTATAATAAATAAGATAACGCATATCAGACAAATATATGATATCTACAAGACTCTAATGCGCTATATTATTATCAGGGCCTTAGAAATTAGAATAATATAAGCAACAGGCATATTAACTAATGGAATAATGTTCATCACTATGCCCTTATGCTACCATCAATTCTACTTTTCCTGTCCTAAGTCAAATAGTATGATTTTGGTAGCTATAAAACTTAATTATCTGGTATCTGACTATCTTAGTATTATCAAATTAACATTAAGAGCTAGAGCGCAAGCACCAACAGGGACTGGACGAGGAATAGTATAAAACTGTCACAAATAAGTAGTATCGCAGCCTAGAAAAGCCAAAGAGAACCGAATTTCAAAGAAATATTAGAACTCTCTCTCGCATATAAAGGCTGCTCTTCTTCATATTCTTATTACTCAAGTCCATGAAAACAAGTTGGCTGTCAGCTTTACTTGAACTTCCTTAACTTACTCCTAACATCCTAAAGACAAATGATATTGTCAAGTTTGATCGAATTTTGTGCAATTTGAGCGCCAAACGAATATCATACAGCTCAAGTTGCAGTAAAGAAAAAACGCTCAACTCCAAACGAATGTCACCGATGATTTCAAAAGCCTAATTATTTCCATTAATACAATTCAGACACATAAACCTAAACGGAAAAGGGGAAAAATCTTGGTTTGTATAAAAAAAAAAAAAATTACCTAAAATTGCGACAAAGCTCAGGCACGCTCATCTTATGTTGCAAATTGGAGCGAGGTTGTTTAAGCCTAATACAAAACACAGTAGCAGGACTCATGGAGTCCTCCTCCATTGGATCGTCAGGTTTCTCAACACTCTCTTCCTCACTACTAACTGGTTCGGGCTTCTCCGAGCCCGCGGCTCCCGCCGCCTTGGCCACTATCTCCAAAGACTGGCCCACACTCTCCTCCTCAGGGTCCTTACTACCCACCGAGCCCACTTGCTGCTGTGGCTGTTGTTGATTATTCATTTGGCAAAATAAACCCTAACCTCTATATATACATATATATTTAGAGAGAGAGAGAGAAAGAGAGAGAGATAGAGAGAGAGAGAGAGGTTAAATGAATCCAAGTGGTGCGAAAGTCGCAATTGAGGGCGACAGGTATCACTGTAGAAAGAGAGAGGGAGTGGGGTTAGTGGGTTAAGGGAAATTTTGGAATTGCAATTAAGGGAGAGAAGGGTGATTTTGGATTTGGCTTTTTAGGGTTTTTTTTTTTTTTTTTTTTCTTTTTTGCGTGAGGAGACAAAGGATGTGCGTGGCAATCAGATTCCAGGTGATGTTGTTTCTGCATAGGATAATTGAAAGAGCATTTTTTTTCTTTAAAAGTAAACACTCACCCGTCACCACTCAGCCTTTATTGTTCTCTATTTCTATTATTTTTTACCTTTTTTCCTTCGACATCTAAATAGTGTTAGTCAATATGATTGTGGCGGATAAATATTCCTTCGTCTAAAAGAAAATCTAAAAATTTTAAAAAATTATATTACTATAATAAAATAAATTTATTTAAAAATATTAAAATTATAAAAAGCATCAAATAATGAATTATAAATATTATAATATTATTGAAAAATAAAAAAAGTTGAAAAATAAAATGAAAAAATAAAGAAAAATAAGTAAAATAAAAAAATTGAAAAAAAATATTAAATAATATTTTATCAATAATTAAAGAATTAATTTTTCTAAATATAAATATTATTTTATTGATTTTATTAAGTTTTATAGATTAAATAGTATTTTATCCTAAATAATTTAAAAATTAAAGAGCAGAAAAGAAAAAAATAAAAGAATATAATATTTTATTAAAAATTAAAAAATTAATTTTTTAAAATAAAATAATTATTTTATTAATTTTATAAATTTTAATAACTAAATGATAATTTTACGTTAAAGAATCTCGAACTTAAGGAGGAGCATGTGTCCTTCGCCTCAGTGTAAATAGGCTTCTAAGTCAATCCAATTACCAAATTAAAAATTTTGGAACTGAGGAATTTATGCAAAAATTCATTTGGGAAAATAATCTATTTCCAGCTTATTAATTCAATTTAATTTCTCAAAATTTATTATTTAATAAGAAATTAAATACTAAATTATCTTAAAAACACTGCATATTATAATATTAATAAATTTTAGATTTTCAAATTAAAAATTTAAACTCCCAAATAGGGTGTTGATGTATATGATTGGACTTCTTTTAATTTTTCTTTTAAATCAAGAAAGTTGACTAGTTGATTGGTTATTATTTGTATCATCTCAAATTATAGAGTTTGATCTAGGTTTAACAAATACACAATCAATCTACAAAACTCAATTTAAATTTTTGAGATAGAAGACATGAGATCAACATATTAAAAAATAATTTAGCGATAAATAATTATTTTTTTAAATAATAAATTTATAATTAATTTCTCTTTTTAATGATAAAAAAAATAAATAAAATGCACAAGATCAATTTACAAAATTAGAATCCAAGTCATTGAGTTACAAATTAATTTACCAAATTCAAACTTGATTTAATCATCTCAATGATATAGTTAATATTTAAACATCATGATTTAAAATATTAATATACATAACGATATGAGACAAGAGTATTTGGATTTATTATCAAATAGACAGATAAATGGGTCTTTATTATAAGGTGAAATTGAGACTTTTTATTGTTTTCTTTTGTTAGAATTTACGAGGCTAATTATTAAAGGTTAACTTTTTTTAAATTAAGATTTAATTGAGTTTTAAATTCATATTAAAATTGTTCTTAATATTATAAGTTAAAATTCATTCATTTATTCATTAAAATATTTTTCAATTAAATTTCAACTATGTTTCATGTTTCAACCTCTAATTTTATAGTATTAAAGACATTTCATGGTTTTGGAGTTAAAAATTATTAGTTTATTGAATCCCAGTTTTAATCCAATAATGTGAATATATGCATACGATATATGAGGGGGAAAAAAAGGCATCGCTTCCTTAAAGTATAGACCCAACAAAAGCTGGGCAAAATTTTGGGGTGGGGGGTGATGCTTTTATCATATTTGACTGAAAAAAAATATATATTTATAACCCATCAACAGCCAGTCAAAGCACTCTCCACCCCAATACCAGCACCAAAGCAGCAATTAGTCTTTTACTGGTGGTGTCAAATGCCTAATCATGTTACCAATATTTCAAATTATAAATTTATAATTGTATTTTTAATTAACAGGAGATTTTATTTTGTAGAAGGCCATATTAGGAAAGGCAAGATACAAACCATTCAGTTTATTTAAAAAATAAACTAATCATTAGCTACCACTAATTTAAATTTAAGAAAAAAATAAAGATTAATGGCATTTTATTATTGGGTTAGTGCAGGTTGAGGGGGACTGATATGTCAAAAATACATCAGTTCATCAGTTCATACTGTGTAGATTTTTTAGAAGTCAAAATTTTTTTATAAAATTTCTTAAAAATTATAATATTATAGTAAGTTTTTATAACGAATCCAATGAGATATTTTTTATACAAAATAAAAATTAAATGATCTAGATCATTAGATTTTAACAGTATAGATTTAATACATTTATATTATATTTTTTAAATCCATTTGATTTTTGTTTTGTACAAAAAATATGTTATTAGATTCGTTATAAAAAAATACTATAATATTATGATTTTTAAGAAATTTTATAAAAAAATTTTAGTCTCTAAAAAGTCTACACAATAGAGATTGATGTGTTTTTGACACATCAATCTCCTCAACCCGGTCAGTGCACCAAGTCATTGTACTGGATTGGTGCACCAAATTTAATCAATAATATAATTTTGATAACACCTAGACACTTAATGTCAAAAGAAAAATCATTATACATTCACACAATTTTTTTTTTTAAATCAAATATTTTCATTTTCGTCTTATAATTAATATATCATAAATTTTATTTTAAAATTTGTGAATACATTTTTTAATATGTACATTTTCTATAAAAAAATTATGAAATTCCACTATGAAAATATAAATTTATTTTATCACTTGAACTACACATTAGTATTCACACAATTTTAACTCTTCGTAGAAGTATATATGCTTATGCAATTACACATGTGTGTACTTTTTGTTGGCCAAGATGAATTATAATTATTATTAATGCAGAGATGTTGCTTTCAAATTATTTATGCGATATGGATTAAAGTTTATATGCTATACTGCAAGCAGTTGCTTCTGAAAACGAAGCTAACTTAACCATACAAATTTTTCTTTCAAAAATAGTATTAACACGCACATTTATATAAATAATTCTCCACGATCTAATGTAAACCATCTAAGTTAAAATTAAGAAATTTATAAATGAAATATATATATATAACTTTAAAGTTAAATACATAATCTATAACATGAAAAATAAATTCACTTGTTAATTTCACGAATTTGGAAGATATAATGCAGTTGTATGTATCTTTATACAACGTAAAATAACAAAAGCAAATCTTTGATTAATATAAAAATAATAAAAATGTATGAAAAATAAAATAAATTTTATAATAAATTTCAGTATTATTAAATTTGGACTGAATCGGCTTGTTCAATTAGAAAAATCAAAAATCGATTGAACAGTTGGTTCAATCTATTCCTTCTATTTGCTCTATAAAAATTAGTGATCCGGTCGAGTAACTTATGAACTGACCGAATTAAATTGATTTTCTCGGATCGAGTGGATCAATTTTTTTATTTCTAAAATTTTAGATCAGAACCACACCGATTTATTCTTGAAATTAACCAAAACTTTTCAAAAGTCTTCTAAAATTATTTTCATTGTGTTTAAAGCAAGTTTTATTAATATTTTCTTAAATTTAATATTTATAATTATTAGATAATTTAATTAGTTAATAAATTATATAATTAGTTTTTTAAAATAATTAAACCCATTAAATTTAATGTACCTTAAAATATAAATATATATTTTTGTTATTTGAAATTTTATTTTAATTATTATTTAATATACTTGTTAATTAATATGTATTAATTTGTTTATTTTATATAAATATATTTTTATTTATCATATTTTTAATATGTAATATAATTATAATATATCTTAAATTTATTACATATTTAATTTAATTATAATTTAACTCTTATTAATTTTTTTTAATGGTAAAACTATTTAAATATTAAAAAAATCAGCAAACAACTAGTATGATGTATGAGTTGAATTTTTTTCATATAATAATATAAGATATAAAAAAAATTTTAAAATTTTATGTAATATTAATTATGATTATCTTAATTTTTAGAAGAATTGGTTATTATTATATTACTATTTTTTTATTATATAATGAAAAAATTAAATTAATGTATATTTTTTATTTTATAATATTAAATTTAATTATTTTTAATTTTATTTTAATTTAATCAGTTTAATTAAATTTCTAATTCTTTAATTCTCGGCCTTTAGTTTTTTTTTTTAAGAATATTTTGTTTTTTAACGATTGGGCTATGAATGTGGACCTTTATATCCATAAACAGGCCTAAGGACAATAAGAAATGACAAAGGCCCAAGATCGAGAGAGGAGAAAAAATAAATTATAATAATAAAAAATATGACTAAAAAAATGTTGGGCCTGCAGGGTCATTCAAATGCCCCTGTTTTGTTTGAAAAAGACCAAATCCTAGATTTTGCTTTCAGCTTGTAGAATGGGTTAATTTTACCTTTCGTCATTTTAACTTTAAATATGCGGCACATTACAATATTCAAACTTTAAAACGTTATTTAAATATTATTAACTTCACTCAATGGTTATATAAAAGTATTTTTCACTCATTTTGCGTCTAAATTTCTAACAGTGACTCAACAATTTCTAATTTATTTTTGCCATATCAATGTACCTTGGATTTCTAAAGAAATTATTTTCTTGACTTTCAGTTTTCACTGTGGAGTAATGGCTAGTTTTTGAGGAAGATTGGCTGGAACCAAGTACCCACAGCTGCTTGGATCCATCAACGATCTGCCACCTCCGTTCGAGAAACCCATTGCCGACAAGTGCTTTTTCATAAGAAACTAAAATCTTTTGGACCAACATTTCACGGCTTTCTCTTGAAGAAGATGGAAAATACAGATTGATCTGTAGCTGCCTAGCTAGCTCTCTCCCTACTGTTAGCTCGTTTACAATATTCTTATTTTGCTCCCAATCTCCCATATTCTCCATTTTCCTTTGTAATAAGTAACAAAATATAATTATTTGATCTCAAGAAAGACCAACTAATACCAATTTAATTAATTAATTTATTTATTGTTAAATTCACATAATAAGAACAGTGCAAAAAGAAGTGTTACTGATTACCAAGTAATTAATAAGCATAAACTAATAATAAGCATGGATTACTTAACTGAGAAAGAGAAAAATAACAAAACAAGAAATTAATATATAGAGAAGAAAGAGTTTGTTAATTGGGTTTTGAAATGGTTTTAGTTTAGAAAAACGAAAATGTGATGAGAGAGCTGCTTGTTGATAAGGAAGATTATGAAGGTTGGTTTGAGATTTTAATGATGTTTGTTTTGAGAGAAATTGAGAGAAAAGAAAAGAAATTGAAGAAATTTTTTTCGTTGGGTTATCTAACAAAAAAGAAAAAATAATAAGAGATTTTCTCATTAAAATTTTATTAGTAAAAAAATTTATTTTCATTTTGAAGAGAAACGGAGAAAAATCATAGGTATTAAAGTGTTTTTAACATAAATTAAAAATATGGTTACTTCTCTTTTAATAAGGTTAGAAACATAAATATCTTACAAATAAATCTATAATTCCTTCCTATATAAATAAAAATTTAAGACAATATTTGGAAAATTCAAATTTTTTTTCCTTTTTTTTTCTTTATTTCGCATATTTAATTTTTTTTTTTTTTATTTTATCTATATAATTAGTGCACTAAATAAAGCTTTTTGGGAAGGTTTCTCTCTCAAGACATGGGAGAAGTTTGAAATAAATATTATGAAAGGCAAGAGTTGAGGGCTTTTGTGCATTTTTGCACAATAGCCTTCCATGGGATACATTTTGGATATTTAAAATATTTTGTAAAATTTTTTAAAAATTATATTTTGATAGTATTTGATATAATGAATCTAATAATATATTTTTTGTGCTAAATAAAAATTAAATGTATAGTAAAAAATACATTATAAATTTTATCTATTAAATCCAAGAGTCTAAAGTTACTACATTTATTATCACATTTATAATACATATTTTATATTCATTTATTTTTTATTTAATATAAAAAAAAATATATCATTAGATTCATTATATCAAACACTGTTATATTATAATTTTTTAAAATTTTTTAAATTTTTTTTAAATTCATATGAAAATTACTATATAAAAATTACGTAACAATCCCCACAACCCGAACCACTGGTATTTTTCTTCTTCAATTAAAGACCAGTTTTTGGTCATAGGAAATGTGATTCAAAGAGTCAGGAAAGTCGGCAATCCAATGGGTGACCATCTCTTGTTCCAAATATCAACCTCTACTATTATTTTCTTGTCTTTTTTCTTGCTACGCTGTGCACGTTAGAAACCTCTGCTGGGGTGATTAATTTTTTATTTTGATAATATGCCTCCTTTTTCTTGTGAACAAACCTGCATTTAGTTTATATATATATTATTGAGTTTTTAATTCAAAATGATTTGATAATAAAATAAATAATGAGTTTTAAGATTTAATTGAGGTTTTTATAAATATCAAAAATCAATTTATTTTAAAAAATAATTTTGATAAAAAATATTTTTTAATTTAATAATTTTTTATTACTCATAATCACTTATTCCTTATTTATTCTCAAACATCCCATAATAATTTATAACTATCATTAATGAATTTTAACTAATGATATTAAAATCGAAACTAAATTTTTAAAAATATAGCAAAATATTTTTATTTGACGTTAAGTAAAGTTAAATAATATTTAAATATCTTTTTAAAATTTAAATATTATAATATGTATAAGTTAAAAAAATAAGAAGATCATATATGAAATTAACTCTCTTGGATGAGTCTAATAAAATAATTAAATATTTAATTAATTAATAAAAACCCTAAATTTATAGGCGTTGAAATTTGACAGTCCTTTTAAAAATTTAAGACTTTTGATTTTGATTTTGATTTTTGTATGCCAAATTGTCAACTCTCTTGGTCTTTGTCCATTCAGCCAATCACTAACCATTTAGTAGCGTAATCATCTTCTTTATTAATCAAAATACAAAAAGGAATAGGCAAAAAGTTTCTTAAGTTTTAATTTTGTATGTATAAATCCAATCAATTAATTCACATTACTTTGGACTGGAAATTTTTGGCATGTTTGAATGGACTAATACTCATTAGTTTGTAGTTCACATTTTCTAATAATAGTATAAATTTACATGCACAATATTCCATCAACATATAATATTTTCGACTTGTAATTGTTCTTTTCATTTATTGAAAATTAACAATATTTTTGAGTTATAAGATTATGTGTTAATCGAGATTAGATATTTTAAATAAATTTGTAAGTATACATTTCGCATTTAACTTTTATATTTAGAAATTATTTTTTCGATACTTATCCTAACAATTAAACTTTGTTAACAAAAAAGTTAGCAAATTTTTTTATTAGTCAAGTTGATACTTAAGGTTAATTTGTAATTATATTTATCAAATAAATAAATAATTTGTTGGTTTTTTAGAAGACTTTACATTTTTAATTAATTACACTCATATTGAACTTTAAATTTGCCACTCAAAACTCTAAAAGCATATTTAATAGAAATGAACTAATTAAAATATATTAATGTAAATTGATGTTTTTATTTCCTAAAAACTTTATATATATATATATATATATATATATTTGCTAGTTAATTTGTAGTAACTAATTTGAAAAACATAGAAAATAACATGAAAATAATTTGCAGGCAGATATGAGGTGTTGCTGTTTTGGTACGAAACAGAAAGCAACTGGGGTTTATGGTGGCACAAATGGTGAGAATTTTTCTGGGTTTTTAACGAAGTTCATCTATTGTTATGGAAGTTGCTGCAAATTTTCATCTTTATGAATTATGTGTGTTATGATAGCTGCATAATCTATTCAATCTGTTTTATTAGTTCTTGATTAAGGAACAACTGTATTTAGTAGCGTCTCTCTCTCTCTCTAACAAAGTATGTGAATTTTTCTGCAGTTTCGAGTGATAAACATATGTACAAGTTCATATTTTTTTCAGCATAAATAAGTAGCATGAGGTTAGTTAGCTTGTTAGTTCTAACCTATGGATTCAGCTTCAGTGCTAAGCTGTTTTCGATAAAAAAAAAAATCGCAAGTTTTACTTTGACATGTTAGTTAGCTTGCAAAATCTGCTGTCTGACTGATTTGGCATTTGGAAATTCTGTCTGGCAAGCTGCTTATTTTAAAAAACTTACCCGATTACAATTGTACTAGATAATGATGTATATGCAACTGTTGTTTGCCATGGTACACTACAGTTAAATGCATTCTTAGGTATATTACATGATGGTCCTGAATTTTGATTATGATTTGGACAAGAGTTGCTTAGGTATTTGTTTGTACCTTCATTAAAGTCTAGACAGATTCTCATTCCTCTAGGATTTGGGCCTTGCTGACTTCACCTCCAATAGTTTCCTCATTATCAACAATAATAAAAGAGAAAGTATTGTTCATTGGGTCATCTATAAGTGCTCTGTACACATAGTATCTCAATCTAGGTTATATTTAGGAAGTTGTAAACTTTGATTATGTTGCCAAAAGTTCTAATGTACTTTCAACCAGTGGATGTGCGATTGATCAACTTTATTTTCTTCTTTTTTTATTCTTTATCATGCTCCATCTCATAATTTTTTCGTTTTGCTAGGAGATTTGCTTCGTGATATTAACCTTTTCTCCTATAATGAATTAAGATCAGCAACCGATGACTTTCATTCAGCCAATAGGATTGGACGAGGAGGATTTGGAACTGTTTACAAGGTGCTCAGAATTTATAGATGGTTTGAAATGTTTGTCTGATGGAATATTTAGTACTTAGTTCAATAATTATTAACTGTTTACCATTTCAAAGAATATTGTTGTTCACCATTTCTTTATCCCTAAAATAACTAGTCCAGTTATCTAAAATTTTCACCCTTCTGGCAAATATATATTGTTTTTTGGTTCATCTGACGTTTATAAAGCCATTTACTTGTCTTTTTTTGGGTGTAATGTTGCTAGGGAACCCTCAAAAGTGGAAGACAAGTTGCTGTAAAGATACTTGCTGCTCAATCAAACCAAGGGGTGCGGGAATTTTTGAATGAGATTGACACTATTTCAGAAGTCAGGCATCCAAACCTCGTAGAGTTATTAGGGTGCTGTATTCAAGGAACTAACCGAATCTTAGTGTATGAATACGTAGAAAATAATAGCCTTGATCAAGCTTTACTTGGTAAATTTCTATCAGAAAAGCTTCAGATATTTTTAAACATGATCGGATTGGAATGTATAGTCATATTTTTCCTTTTCCTTTAATTTCTTTTTAGGTTCAAAGAATTCAAGTATTAAACTGGACTGGAGAAAAAGATCTGCAATTTGCTTGGGTATTGCCAGGGGCCTAAAATACCTTCATGAAGAACTTGTGCCACATATTGTACATAGAGACATCAAAGCTAGTAATATACTACTCGACGAAGAGCTAAACCCAAAGATAGGAGACTTTGGGTTGGCTAAACTCTTTCCAGATAACATCACTCATATAAGCACAAGAATAGCAGGAACAACGTATGTTGTCTTTGAACTTACTATTGATGGTTATTTTTGTTTGGCATTCATTATTTTCATCGTTTAATATGTTTGATGCTTCAAGTAGTTGCTATATTTATGGACAGACTATAGAGGGGTTTTGCTGTCATGATAAATATTCTTAATACATAAGTTTGTTTTTGGTCATTAATGGAGCTAAAATTTGGAAAAAGAAGGTTTATTCATCTTGATAGCAAAGAGAAAGTTGAGTGATGAACTAGTAAAATCATATTGTTTATCTCGGGAATTAATAAATTTTAATTCTTCTTTAAATCTAATTACACAATTTTCCATTTTTTGAACTTTGTCAATTGGACCATTTCCCTTGAATAAATTGTCCTTCCCCCTGAACCCAAAAAGAAATATAAAATCCCCTTCTCTTACCTCTTCTCTTTTTTAAGGTTAGAGTTAACCATAGGCCCTTTAAGTCATTAAATGATAGGGAAACATGTGTTGCAGTAGCGGTATGTTTTCTTGTCCAAACAAATGTTTATTCTAATTGAATCAAAATGAAAAAAAAAAAGAAAAAGAAATGAACTTTTGGTTTTTCCTTCTTCCTTGGGCAGTGGTTATTTGGCACCAGAATATGCACTGGGGGGCCAGTTAACAATGAAGGCTGATGTGTATAGTTTTGGGGTTCTTATCCTTGAAATAATTAGTGGCAAAAGCAGTGTAAAGGCCAGCTGGGGAGAAAATGCGAAGCTCTTTCTAGAGTGGGTACGTTTATTTTCTTTTCCCAATTTTCAATATGCTTCATGGTACCTTCGGAGTTCAGAAGAAAAATTTTCCACTCTTTTGTTCATCAGCATGCTGTCAATCTTGTCTTGCATTGTTTCATTTTATAGCATTTTGTACATTTAGTTTTTCCTTAAATAATTCTAGTAGAATATTCTGCTTATTATATAACAGGTCTTCTCATTGAGAAAACTTGCATCTCTGTTCCAAGTAATCAACATTTCTGTCATGGTAGAAAAGTATATAAATAATCATCCGTCTAACAACCATTGCCTGGTTTAACAGGCATGGCAGCTTCATGAAGAGGGGAAACACTTAGAGCTAGTGGATCCAGAGTTGGGAGAATTCCCAGAGGAAGAAGTCATTAGGCACATGAAAGTTGCCTTTTTGTGCACCCAGGGAGCAGCAAACCGAAGGCCACTCATGAGCCAGGTTGTTGACATGCTCTCAAAGAACATCCAGCTTAATGAGAAGGCCCTCATTCATGATCGATGGCTCCCTCATTGATCAATTGTTTGATTTTTGTTCTATTGGTGATGAATCATTATTAAATAGATTTAATTGAACTAAATCAGCATAATAATAGTGAAATAAATTAGTCATAAAATGTAATATCTTGCATTATTTGACAGTTAATATTAACAAAATAAATAACTATATCATGTTTTTATAAGGAAATAAACTAAAATTTGTGCCTACGGCGACTTTATATTTATATATTTAGCATTACTTTCAATATAGATAACATTGTAAAAATGAAAAAATAATAAAATTAAATACAACTTTAGTATTGTATGGAAGAATAGTTTAAATTAAATAAATAATTTTAATAATTTAACTTCTTATAATAATTATTCTGATTTCCCTCAACCTCTCCTTTGTATTGTATATATGCTTTTTTTTTTTTTTTTGCTTTACATCTTTTATTACTAGGAGCAGAATAAAAAACAAATTAATTGGAGGGGATCGTAATTAATGGGAGAATAAATAAAAAATATTTTTTTTAATTTTTCAATAATAACTTATTATATTTTTTCATAAAAATACATTTTTCATTCATTGATCTTTCATATTTATAGAATGAATATTTTTTAAATAATTTTAACACTTAAAATTATTTATAAAAATTTAATTTTGAGGAATTAATTAAAAATTTAAAAAAATTAATTAAGAATTTGTACTAATTATATAGATAATATAAACATTTTCAAGTAATTTGAGGGGCAAAACTCCTGCTATTCCCTATAATTACGTCACTGTAATTACTACAATGTACAAAATGCTCAATTCAACAATAAAAAAGAGTAGAACAATAATGAATAACCAAATTGAATCTTGAATTAAAAGTAGAAAAAATAAATATTTAAAAATAATTGGTACTAATAAATTAAAAAATTAATTAACGGATGAGTGATCAAAGCACATTATCATAATTACTATAAAATAATATAGGGTTAATTATTCTGAAATTGCATTTTGTTTAATTATTTTAAAAAAAAATTATATTTTTAAAATTATACTAAAAAATCTCTGTATTTTATTTTTGTTAAAATTTGAAATCTTTCTGTTAGAAAATCCACTAAATTAATATAAAAAATTCATAATATCCTCATTTTCATTTTAATTTTCACTCAAATGCTATTACTCTCAATCACACTAAAATTTTCATTTTCATCACCATTACATCACCAAATTTAATATTATCTAATATAAATCAATTAAACTCAAAATCAATCAATTTAACAAATTTTAAATCCAAAAATTTCAAACAAAAAAAAATTAGCAGGCAAAAAGAAGATTCAGTTGATTAATGATTCTCAATCACCATGCTATTTTATAGGTAGTTCTAAGCAAAAATGAGGAGAGAGAAATTTGTGAATCTGATAGATGCAAGAGATTGGTGGCTATAGATTTTGGGTAAATGAACTAGCGTTTAGGGTCTTTAGATTTTGCTGACTTCTGGGCAGCAACATCAGCTTGACCATATTCTACCTTTTTAATGGCTTTCACCACATCCATACCTTCTACGACTTGACCAAACACTACTTGATTTTCGTTAAGCCACTCAATCTTAGCCGTGCAAATGAAAAATTGAGATCTGTTAGTGTTGGGTGTAGCATTTGTCATGAAAAGCACACCACGACCAGCGTGCTTCTTAACGAAGTTCTCATCAGCGAACTTGGTTCCGTAGATTAGCTCACCATCAGTTCCATTTTCAGTTGTGAAATCATCTTCTCGGCACATAAATCTCGGGATCATGCGGTGGTCTGGGAGCTTGTAGAGAAATGAAGACGGTGAAAACGACGGTGAAGAGTAAATGTGAAAGAGCAAATTGAAAGGCGGATGCTCTTGTGACTGAGACAACTACTATCAATAAAAACACCCTACGACGCCACCGCTTTAAGGGCTTGACAATGATATCAATGCCGTCGTCATCGTCGTCGATTCTATCCATGTCTAGTGCATTTGGCTTTATCAACAAATAGGCCCTTAATCCTTCCAAAAATTTCATAATTTTTTAATCCCAGATAATTAAATTTTAAATTAAATCTCCCAAAGTTTTAGCAGAAAATCAAAGCTCTCGTGCTAAATGAAACATATCTTGGACACCAGTTAAACTGAAACAAATATTTAGAAGTTTGATTAGGATTTGGTTGAGTTGGTGGTCAGAGAATAAGAGGAAGAGTGTTTGGGGTATTAAAATAAATATTTTAATTAAAATTTAATTTTTAAGATTTAACTAAAAAAAAATAAACGGAATGACTTTATAATCTAATAAAATTAAAATATATAAATTTTTTAATATAATTAATCAAAATACATAAATTTTAAAATAATTAACCCAATAATATATAACGTTAATATAACGTTATTAGGTGTGGTACACAAGTCTCTAAATATATAGAGAAAGTGTGTGGTGTTTAAAAAGTGAAAGAAATTCTAAAATCTATACATAAACATTGCTATATTGGAGATAAAATAAAATTACCTGATTAAATTGAAACAATGGAAATTTTTTACATACACTTTGCATATACTAATTTAATAAAATAAAAATATATAAAATAAAAAATAATATTAATATATTTTCACTAAGTAAAATAAAAAAAAATTATATTAACTAAAATATTTCATATTATACCTTAAAAAATAATATTAATAAAGTGACAGTATGATAAGATAAAGTAAAATTTATAAAAAATAGTAAACAGCATGGTTAAACCTACGCTCCTTTTAATGTTATCTTTACTCTGATTTCAATATAGATATATAACTAACCATATTTTTTTAAAAAATAAACCATTCAGTTTTTTTTTTTTAAAAAAAAAAAAGAATTATCTAATCAGCATCTACCACTAATTTAAATTTAAAATAAAAAAATAAAAAATAAAAAATAAAAAGCAATATTAATGACAAATTATTGTTGTGTTAGTGCACCAAGTCATCATGATGGATTGATACGCCAAATTTATTCAATAATTTAAACTTTAGTGACACCTAGACATTTAATGTCACAAGAAAAATCATTATATATTTACACAGTTTTAACTCATCATAGAAGTATGCTTATGCAATTACACGTGTGTACTTTTTGTTGGCCAAGATGAATTATAATTATTATTAATGCAGAGATGCTGCTTTTAAATTATTTATGCTATTTGGATCAAAGTTTATATGCTATACTGCAAGCAATTGCTTCTGAAAATGAAGCTAAATTAACCAAATAAAATTTTCTTTCAAATATAGTATTGACACGCACATTTATATAAATAATTATATGTGATCAAATATACACCATTCACATTAAAATTAAAAAATTTAAATAAAATGTATATAAGACTTTTGATGATAATGAAATATTCAAAGTAAATTAATAGATCTCTTTAGTTTGAATTTAAGTATGATTTGAATTCACATTCGAAATCGAATTTAAATTTGAGTTTGAAGACCTACAAAATAAATACAATGTATGAAAGTTGTCAAGCATGAATTCAGCAAAACTTCTTCAATGTCAAAATTAGTTGCTAGAATTATGATTTTCAAGGAAATGATGACTAATCCTTAAGAAATAAATATTAAGACAGAAAAAATTAAAAATTATAGAATAAAATAACTTTGATGGTAGTTTGAAGTGTCAATTTATATTCTTATTGAGAACTGTTGGATTAAACTTCAAGATACATATTCTCATCAGAAGGGGATTCATGTGTAGTTTGAAAGGATAAACTACTAATCATATAAAGTTTCTTCTGCTATATTGATTGTCTCTTAAATAGAGTATAATCTTTGTCAATTTATATGTCACCATTGATCATGATACTAAACTGCAACTCATGATCACTCAGGGGACATGTTTATTTTATTATTTTTGGCCGACTAACTTAGTAGTGAAGGAATTGAGAGATATTCGAACCCTAAAATCTATTCAAAGTGCCATCATAAATAGAGCTTGTAGCTTTTCACTGAGAGCTCAAGGTAGGGAGAGCTTGATCTCGAAGGCGCCCTTGATCAAGAGCCTTGAATTACAGTTTTCTTTCGGACCTTAATAATAGATTGAGGGGTTGGTGTGTCCCATTTTACCTATTTAAAAATTTTTATAAAAAATTTTAAAAATTATATTTTGATAATATTTGATATAATGAATATATTGATGTATTTTTTATACTAAATAAAAATTATTTGGACAGAAAAAAATATATTAGAAATGCATTAAATTTAGACCGTTAAATATAATATATAAAATTTCTAATATATTTTTTCCTATCCAAATGATTTTTATTTAGCATAAAAAATATATCAATAAATTCATTATATCAAATATTATCAAAATATAATTTTTAAAAATTTTTATAAAAATTTTTGAATAGGTAAAATGAGACATATGAGGGGCCCCTTAATAACCGAACTCAAATTCATCAGGCAGGTTCATTTTTAATTAGACTTAATTGTTTGAGGTCTAATTTTATATTTTCATATTTATTCTACACTAATTTTAAAATTAAATATATAATAATTAAAGTGAAAAATAAATTCACTTAGAGGAATTTATGTATGCTTTTATACGACGTAATTAACAAAAGCAAATCTTTGATGAATATAAAAATAAAAAATATTGTATATAAAAATATAATAAATTTAGATACAAAATCTCCAACTCTAGTTATTTTTTTTTTAAGGGATCATTAGGTTTTTAACAATTTGGGCTATAAATATGGACCTTCATATCCATGAACAAGCCTAAGAGCAATGAAAAGGGCCAAAGGCCCATGACCAAGCGATGATTAATAAATGGGATTTTTTCAAAAATATTAAAAAAATTAAAAAATATTTTATTTTTACTGTTAGAAAAATATTTTTTTAAAAATACTATAAACTTAAAAATATTTTTTTAAAAATACTACATATCTAAAAATAATTTTTTAAAAATACGATATATACTAAACATATATTAAAAAAATATTATACATATACCAAAAAATAATAAAATAAAAAAAATAAAAAATAATATATTTATGTAATATTTTCTTAAAATATATATATATAGTTTGTAATATTATGTTGGGCCTACAGGGTCATTCAAGTGTCCTTGTTTTATTGAAAAAATAAAAAAATTCCTAAATTTTGCGTCAGCTTCTAGAATGAGTTCAATAAAATAATTAATTAATGAAAACCCTAAATTTGATAAGCGTTGAAATTTGACAGCGCCTTCAAAATCTAAAAATCTTGATTTTGATTTTTGCCTGCCAAATTGCCAAACTCTATCTTCTTCTTTATTTTTCCAAATAGAAAAAGGACTTGTTGACCAATTTTACCTTGTCCGCCAAAAACAAATTTTTAGGGTTTTAATTTTATATTTATAAATCCAATCAATTAATTCATATTCCTTTGGATTGGAAATTTTTGGCATCTTTGAATGGACTAATATTCATTATTTAGTAGTTCACATTTCCTAATAATAGTATAAATTTACATGCCCAATATTTCCATCTACATATAATATTTTCAACTTGTAATTGTTTTTCCTTTTTATTTACCAAAACATTTTCGAGTTAATTTATATATTAAATGAGATTAAATATTATATATTTAAAAATTATTTTTTAATGCTTATCTCAACAATTAAACTCAATCAATAAAAAAATTAATAAAATTTTTTTATTAGTCAAGTTAATATTTAGGATTAATTTGTAATTTTATTTGTTTCATAAATCATTTCTCCCTTTAATTTTTATTGAAAAAATAATTTATTAGGTCTCATCTATAACTTTAAATTTGCAACTCAAAACTCCAAAAGCATATTTAATAATATTGAAAAAAACATTAATGTAAATTTATGTTTTTATTTCCTAAAAAAAGTTTTTATATTTGCTACTTAATTTATAGTAATTAGTTTGCCTAACATAGAGCATGGAAATAATATATTATTTTTATGGACGTCATCCTCTGCTGTTTCTTGAGAGTTGACGAGTTGCTCAAAATTTAGCCGACCAATGTTTTTTTTAGTTTTCTTTTTTTTTTAAACGTTGAGATATAATTGATTTTAAATTTATTGGTAAAAAATATATATATTTATTATTATATTTTCCTGTACAGGTCTTTTTTTTTTAAAGTATTTATTGTAATTATTATTTTTAAAATCATATTGAAAGAATTAGAGGGTCAGAAGTTCGATCGAGATTGAACTGGTAAAATCGAAAAATATCGATATATATATGTATATATAATTTGACATTTATTATATATATGATAAAAATAAATATAATTTAATATTTATTATTTTTATTAAAAAAAAAAAGTAAAAAAGAAATTTTAACCTGCTCGAATCAGAAAAACGGCCCCATTTGACCGATTCACCGGTTAATATGTTTTTAACCGATATTTAAAGAATGATTTTTGAGACTGACCGAATTAATTTTTGATTCAGCTTTCAAATTTTCCTATTCGACCAGGTCCAATCCAGTTTTAACAATGCTGCATTGACTGCCAAGCATGTGAATGCTCTTGCAAGGTCTCTATACCGGCTATGTCGTTGGATTTCACTTTTCTTTTTTGTAAAAGGACTCATATTTGGATTCACATCATGATTGTGATCTGCATTGACTTTGGTCACCTTCCACTTTCCATTATCTTTCAAAATTATGCTTATTCTTGCTGGACAATTTATCATCTTTGCTGTCCTTCCTGCAATTGATTTTCTTCCCTTTGTCGCAACTTATTGTTTGATATTTTCTTGCTTCACCTCCTGTACCATTTGAATCAGACTTCTTTGCAATGTAAAATCCTTTCAATTCACCACTTGTGGACCTTTTTTAACATTAATACCATCATTTTCATTTTCTTTTTGTTGTTGTTCTTCTTCATTACTGTAATAGTTTGTGACTTTATTATTTTCAGAATCATCACTTCCATCTTTGCCACCGTTCATCAGACTGTCATCTTCACTCAATCCAAATATATCTTCTTGCATAACATCCAATCCTTAATCTTCATCTCCCATGTACTACTACTCTGTTTTCCAAATAGCTTTTAATTTTCTTACTATGCAGTAGCGAAGTGAAATGGGTATAAATTAGCTGAAGGGAGGTCTTAAACAAATAAATGCAGAAGGAAGGGAATTACCTTGGCCCAAAAAAAAAAGCACAAGTGTGGCGATGAAGAGGTAGTATTTTTGCGCTTAAGAGACGAAATATTTTGGTGCTTAAGAGAGACTATTTTTATCATGATCCAATTCGAGAGCACATAATTAATGCTAGGTAATAGAAAAATATAAAATTTTTAAAACCTTTAATAAGTTTGATTATTCGTTAAATAATAAAAATATAATATAACAACTGTAATTATTACAAAATAAAGACTAAAACTCATTTATTATGTAGAACTCATATAAAATATCAAAACTATTATTTAGGATTACAATCTCAATCATCTCATCATCATAAATTTTATGCTTAATAAAATATCATATCAATTGGATCGAAAAAGCTATTTATTATTTAATTCAACAATTCAAATTATACATAAAAATAGATAAAAAATAATAATGCAAAACTTTAAATTTTATAATACAAACAAATGTATAATTAATTACATAGTTAAAGAAAATATTTCACTGTCAAACAAAAATACTCAACAAAAATTCAACTTTTCAAACTCAACTTACAACTTGAAAAAAAATTAGGAAGATAATGATAAGTGTCTAAACACAATGAATGATAAAAATCAGTATGCAAATCAGGAGCCTTACATTCGATTTAATAAGAGGAATGCTCATTAATTATGTCAAATAGATAATTAATCACACAAACATATAAAGATAAAACTTAGTTTACAATAACTATATTAAATCTCAATTTCGACAATCAATCCCTTACATGGTTCTCTGAATATCATCTCTTATATATAAACATAAGATCATACTCATTCATGGTCTAGCCACATAGTGCCGATTCAATTAGCAGCAGTTGGAAGGGTATATAATAATAATATTAATATTATTATTATTATTATTATTATAAAAATCTGATAGAATATTCTTAGAATATTCCTGCCAAATATAAATAAATAAATAAAAACTAAAATTTTAAATTTTAAATAATATAAAGCCTTGTAATATAATTTTCTCTAAATACTATTATATTCATATTTTTATAACTTTAAATAAATATTTATTAAAATAAATAATACTTAAAAATAAATATTCTTAAAAAAAATTCTAAAATAATTAAAAATTTAGTTCATTGCAATTTTTGACGCTTAAAATATTGTTTTCTCTCAAAATTATTAAAAAAAAATTATAATTCCTTAATTTTTAGAAATTACAAATAAATATCTATTGATATGATTAGTAGGACCCTAAATCCAATCAATTAATTAAATTCCATTAGCCTCCAAAATTTTGGAATGGAAAATTCTGGCATGTTTGAATGGAATAATATTCATTAGTTAGTAGTTTTCATTTCCTAATAATAGTATAATTAGATGCCCATAATTTCCATTTACATATAATATTTTTACCTTGTAATTGTTTTTCCTTTATATTTATCAAAATTTAATAATATTTTCTAAATATTATAAATAAATTTATAAATATGTATTTAACGTTTAATATGTTTATTTAGAAATTATTTTTTATATTTATCTTAATAATTAAACTTTGTTAATACAAAATAGCAAATTTTCTTATTAGTCAAGGTAAAGGTAATACTTAGGGTTCATAAATCATTTTATCTCCTTTAATTTTTTTTATTAAAAAATAATTTATTATTTTTTTAGAAGACTTGTTGTTTTATTTACATTTTAAATTAATTATACTCATCCTGAACTTCAAATTTCCAACTCAAAACTCCAAAAGCATATTTAATAATATTGAACTAAAATATATTAATTTAAGTTTAATGTTTTTATTTCTTCAACTTTATAGTAATTAGTTTGAAAAACATAGAAAATAATATGGAAATAATTATTTTTATGGACATCATTCTCTACTATTTCTTAAGAGTTGACGAGTTGTTCAAATTTTTAGCAGTCTTAGTTATTTATTGTGATTGACAATTTTTAAAAAATATCTTATTATTATAAACTTTTTTATTTCTTTATCTTTTTGACAAGATATATGTTTTGACATGATAACATGATGACGAGTTGATTAGTTGTAATGCAAAAGGGTCAAATTTTTTATAAACATTACTTAATAATTACTATTTGCATTTAATATTTTGAGTTCTTAACAAACCCATTATCAAAATATAATATAAATAAATAAATATTTTAAATTTAATTAAATAAAAAAATTAAGAAAATATATAAAAAATAAATAAAATAACTGTATTTTAAAGATGATAGTATTTTAAAAAAAATAAAGTTGGTTCTTATATTTTAATTTTATCAATAAATTTAATTTTTCTTTCTATTTTCTTTGATTTTTTCTATTAAATTTTAGTAAAATAATTAAAAATGTCATATATATATATATATATATATATATATATATATATATTAAGAGAAAAAATATCTATTATTAATTAATTTAATTTTAATTAATAAAAAAATAATTTTTAATTAAGTATATACAAATAGTTTTCAAATATATAAAAATAAGAAAATAAATTAAATAATTAAAAAGTAATTTTATTTATTTTAATTTTAGAAAAGTAAATAGTTAAATAAAAATTAATTATTTTAATTAAATAAAAAATAATTTAACTAAAAATAATATTTATTTTAATTTTAATTAAATAAAATAATTAATTTTATTTAGTGATTAATTTATTTTATTTTTATATTTATTTAAATTTTTTTTAATTAAAAAAAAATTAAAAACTAAGTTATAATATGCTAATTATTTTTTAGTCTATATGAGATTCAGGACGAAAATTATTAAAGAGAGGGTGAAATTATAGATTTTAAAAACCTTAAAATCAAAATTATGCGTTAAAACTATCCATAGTTAATTAAAAAGGAAAAAAATACAATTAATAAATTATAAAAAGAATCTCTAATTATGCAATGCAATTAAATGTGAACGAGGTTTAAATTAGGAAAAAGATAGTAGCTGGGTAGTTGAGGAGCAATTTGTCTTTCACCCCAACAAGTCACTTTCTTCCAGTCATTTGAATAAATAAAAGCATGCGACCGAGATTTTCGACTCGCATCCTTTTACAATGTTCTCACTAGTTAGCAATTCATAAATCAATATTTCTTTAATCTAACACCGAAATTCAAAATTCTTAGCTCTGCATTTCACTGGAAGAGAAGGATATCCGGTAGTGGCCTGCCGGAAAACTAGACCGAGCATCCTTAATCAGCTTCTTTTTGTACCGGAAACCAGGTAATTAATTATTAATTACTATTTTTGGTTTTGCGATTTTTAATTGTTCATCGTATTAATCATTTGTTCATTTTCAAATTGAAGAAAAGGAAATCATAATCAGGTTTCGAATAAGTAATTGTATATAACTGGAAATTGTTATAGTGAGTGGTTGTTAAATGATTTTAGCAAGTCAACTTTTGTGTATTTGCAATTAATATTTCAGTGTGACCAGTTCTTTATTTTTCATTTTTTTTTTGTTAATTTAATGCCGAATTAATTGTTTGTAAGAATTGACTGGTCATTCAATGTTTAATCTTATGAGGTAGAATAGAATTCAAGTACATTGAATCTCCCTTTCCCTATTTGACCCTCCCTCTATCTCTCTATTAATTGAATATTTGGGTTCTGTTCTGTTTTTGAAAGGTATAATATGTGATTTGGAAGATAGTAGCAGATAAATTTGCAGGCAGATATGAGGTGTAGCTGTTTTGGTACAAAACAGAAAGCAACTGAGGCTTATGATGGCACAGATGGTGAGAATTTTTCTGGGTTTTTAACAAAGCTCATCTATTGTTATGGAAGTTTCTGCAAATTTTTCATCTTTATGAATTATGTGGGTTATGATAGCTGCATATTCTATTCTATCTGTTCTATTAGTTCTTGATTAATGAAGAACTGTATGCAGTAGCCTCTCTCTCTCTCTCTCTCTCTTTCTCTCTAACAGTCAATTTGAATTTGTCTGCAGTTTTGAGTGATAAACATATGTATAAGTTCATATTTTTTTCAGCATAAATAAGTAGCATGAGGTTAGTTAGCTTGTTAGTTCTAACCTATGGATTCAGCTTCAGTGCTAAGCTGCTTTCGATAAAAGAAAATTTCACAAGGTTTACTTTGACATGTTAGTTAGCTTGCAAAATCTGCTGTCTGACTGATTTGGCATTTGAAAATTCTGTCTGGCAAGCTGCTTATTTTAAAAACCTTACCCAATTATAATTGTACAAGATAATAATGTATATGCAACTGTTGTGTGCCATGGTACTACTACTGTTATATTACATGTTCTTTCTTACTTATATTGCATGACAGTCCAGAATTTTGATTTTGATTTGGAAAAAAGTTGCTTAGGTATTTGTTTGTACCTTCATTAAGGGCTAGACAGCTTTTCATTCCCCTGGGATCTGTCCCTTGCTGACTTCACCTCTAATAATTTCCTCATTATCAACAATAATAAAGAAAAAGATTTGTTCATTGGGTCTTCTGTAAGTGCTCTGCACACATAGTTGTATCTCAATCTAGGTTCTATTTAGGGAAGTTATAAACTTTTATTGTGTTGCAAAAAGTTATAATGTACTTTCAGCCAGTGGATATATTGTGTGATTGATCATTTTTGTTTTTTTTTTTGTTTTTTATTCTTTATCATGCATCAATATATTTTGTTTTCCATCTCATAATTTTTTCGTGTTGCTAGGGAATTCGCTTCGTGATATTAATCATTTCTCCTATAATGAATTAAGATCAGCAACAGATGACTTTCATTCAGCCAATAAGATTGGACGAGGAGGATTTGGAACTGTTTACAAGGTGCTCAGAATTTATAGATGTTTTGGAATGTTTATCTAATGGAATATTTAGTACTTAGTTTAATAATTATTAACTGTTTTAATGCACTCAAAAATACTAAATTCGTACTGTTTTTTACTTCCTACTATTTCTTTTGTAAGTTTGATGGGCATTCTGATTTATGACTGTTAATTCAAAGATTTGCTAATTCTCATGTTGCTATTTATGACATGTTTGCATAAGCTTATGAACTTAAATGTTCTTGAAGTGCACAGACCACCATTTCAAAGAATATTGTTGTTCGCCATTTCTTTATCCTTAAAATAACTAGTCCAGTTTTCTAAAATTTTCACCCTTCTGTCAAATATATATAACAGTCTATTGTTTTTAGGTTCATCTGACGTTTATAATGCCTTCTACTTATCTTTTTTGGGTGTAATGTTGCTAGGGAACCCTCAAAAGTGGAAGACAAGTTGCTGTAAAGACACTTGCTGCTCAATCAAAGCAAGGGGTGCGGGAATTTTTGAATGAGATTGACACTATTTCAAAAGTCAGGCATCCAAACCTCGTTGAGTTGTTAGGGTGCTGTATTCAAGGAACTAACCGAATCTTAGTGTATGAATACATAGAAAATAATAGCCTTGATCAAGCATTGCTTGGTAAATTTCTATTTGAAAAGCTTCAGATATTTCTGAACATGATGGGTTGTGAATGTATAGTCATATTATTTTGTTTCCTTATATTTGTAGGTTCAAAGAATTCTTGTATTAAACTGGACTGGAGAAAAAGATCTGCAATTTGCTTGGGTATTGCCAGGGGCCTCAAATACCTTCATGAAGAACTTGTGCCACATATTGTGCATAGAGACATCAAAGCTAGTAATATACTCCTCGACAAAGAGTTTAACCCAAAGATAGGAGACTTTGGGTTGGCTAAACTCTTTCCAGATGACATCACTCATATTAGCACAAGAATAGCAGGAACGACGTATGTTGTCTTTGAACTTCTTATTAATGGTTTATTTTTGTCTGGCATTCATTATTTTCATCGTTTAATATATTTGATGCTTTAAGTAGTTGCTATGGACAAACTATTGAGTGGTTTTGCTGTCATGATAAATCTCCATAATAAATAAGTTTGTTTTTGGTCATTAAAGGAGCTAAAGTTTGGAAAAAGATGGTTTGTTCATCTTTTCATGATATGATGGCAGAAAGAAAGATGAACAAGTACAATCATATTTTTTACCTGAGTCAGTAATTAATAAATTTTAATTATTTTTTAAATCTAGTTACACAATTTTCTATTTTTTAAACTTTGTCAATCGCACCATTTCCCTTGAAATTGGCCTTCCCCTGAACCCAAAAAGAAAAAGAAAAATCCCCTTCTCTATTTTAAAGTTAAAGTTTAACCATTAGGTCTTTTAAATCATTAAATCATAGAGAATCATGTGTTGCAGTAGCTGTATTTTTCTTGTCCAAATAAATGTTTATTGTAATTGAATCAAAATGAAAAAAAAAATGAACTTTTGGTTTTTTCCTTCTTCCTCATGCAGTGGTTATTTGGCACCAGAATATGCACTGGGGGGCCAGTTAACAATGAAGGCTGATGTATATAGTTTTGGGGTTCTTATCCTTGAAATAATTAGTGGCAGAAGCAGTGTAAAGGCCAGCTGGGGAGGAACGGAGAAGCTCCTTCTAGAATGGGTGTGTTTATTTTCTTTTCCCAATTTTCAATTTGCTTCCTGGTACCTTCAGAGTTCAGAATTTTTTTTCCACTCTTTTGTTCATTAGCATGCTGTCAATCTTGTCTTAAATTGGTTCATTTTATAGCATTTTGTACATTTAGTTTTTCCTTAAAGTAGAATATTATGCTTATTATATAGATCTTCTCATTGAGAAAACTTGCATTCCTGTTCCAGGGAATCAACATATTCTTTCATGGTAGAAAAGAGTATAAACGATCATCTGTCTAATAACCATTGTTTGGTTTAACAGGCATGGCAGCTTCATGAAGAGGGGAAACACTTAGAGCTGGTGGATCCAGAGCTGGGAGAATTCCCAGAGGAAGAAGTCATTAAGCACATGAAAGTTGCCTTTTTCTGCACCCAGGGAGCAGCAAACCGAAGGCCACTCATGAGCCAGGTTTTTGACATGCTCTCGAAGAACATCCGGCTTAATGAGAAGCTCCTTACGCCACCAGGTTTCTTCCAAGATTCTGTGAGCCTCAGTGGGCCACCGTCTTCAACTAAAAAGTCAGCTGTTGACTCTATTAGCCAACAGATGAGTTCTATTCCTATCACAATCACTGAGGTAACCCCTAGATGAAGTTATTGCTATCAAGATGCACATTCATGTAATTCATTACTTACATCATTGCAAGGTCATCATTTCCAATCACATACATATATATATTTTATATTTTTTCATTTTTGGGCAAGTGAACAGAGTTTATAATATTTTTTCATTTTTGGGTAAGTGAACAGAGTGTATACCAAATTAAAGTGGCAAATTTATAATGTTGTTGAAGTTGATGTGAGGCGATTATTATGATTACTTTATTTGGTTCTCGTCATTATTGTGTGGAAAGAATAATATTATGAAAAGATCAGAAAAGTTAAAAAAAAAAAAAGACATGCAAGAGCAGTTGAGACATAATTAATAACTACTAATCACATATTTGAAGATTTTCTGTGAAAAAAGTTAAAAACAAATAAATAAATTGAAAGAATGCATATGCATTCGGGACAACACTTTGTAAAAAAAAAAAAAAAGCATTATTGGGACTATTTGACTTGTATCATTGTGCAGTTGCTTAGGTTGCCGGAATGAAATGGTGTCGTCCATGGAAGTGAAGATGTAAAAATCAATTTGATACAATTGAATTGAGTTATTTCAAGCAGAACATCGTGTTATATTTTTCATGTGCATTGCGTTAAGCAGCAGCGGCGGCCTGTAATTTACAAATGTTATGTATGGGTTTTTGGGCCGGTGTTAGCATTATGTTACAAAGATCAAATGATTAATATATCGTTTATAAATTCATTCTTAAAATAAATAAATAAATAAATAAATAAAAATAAAAATTTAATTGAGCAATCTTTCGTCTCTAACTTAGTGTACAACACTTCAATATTATTTTTTATATTTTTCACAAATAAATGGTAATTTAAAAACTGAAGGGTGAAGGATATTGCTCTATTTATGTATACTGCATTTATTTACTGCGAGTGCAAATGATATCACTACCCTAACCTAAAATGGCAACTTTATTAAATGAAAGACTACCCTAATTAATTATACATAACAGGTCCATCAAGAAGGTGAAAATAAGAGACCTGAATTTTGACAAGTCAGAAGTTGTCAAAAGCATATTTTCTCAATTCAAATTCATTTCTTTCTTTAAATATTATATCATTTATAAAAAAAATATTAATTATTCAAATATTTAAAAAAAAAAAATATTAATTGCTCAAATATATTAAAATTGAAAATAAAAAATAAAACACATATTTATATAAAAAAAATTAATTATTTAAACATTTTAAAAAATATTAATGGCTCAAATATATTAAATTGAAAATAAGAAATAAAACACATAAAATAACGAAAATTCATACTGATAAAATAAGTTCATCTATAAGATAAAATGTCAGTTTTGCATTAAAATTGACTGTTCTGAAATTTTTATAATTAAAATATATAAAATTTATTTCAAAAATAAATTTTTATTATATCTAAAAGAATATTAAATGCAACAATGCCAAACAAACACATCAAAGCATTGTTAAGCCAATTATTTGGATTAGTTTTGGCTACTACTATTTTATTTACAAGTTATCTTTTTTTTTTTTTAATTATTATTTACACACGAGAACAATAAGATAATTGCATCATTTACAATCGGAAAACCGAAAATAAAATGAAGCAGCATGAACACGAAGACAATTTTTTGTTGTTTTCACACTCGCCAGCAATCAGCAAGCAAGTATTAGGAAACACAAGCTTGTCCAATAACGCCAAAATTCCAGTTTATGCAATATGCCAATACAAAGAATAACAAAACCCACCGTCAAATCTGCATGCAAATACAAGAGAGCCAACCATCGGCCATAGCTGGACAGAGACAAGGTATAAGAAAACAAAATATTGAGACAAGATCATACAAAATATAAAATTGAAAAAGCTAAGTAATCCCAGCAATTTAGGCAGTTGGTGTTGACTCAGGTTCTATGGCAGGCTGGTCGCCAGAAGGAGGAACCTCTTCTTTGGGAGGTTGTGATGAACCATTTGAAGTGGCATCTTTAGCAGATGGAGCAGACTCCTCCTTCGCTGCAGCATCTGATGCTGCATCTTTTCCAGTTTCGGCATCTTTTCCATCCTTTTCATTTTTGGCAGCCTTTGTTGGTGCTGGAGGAGGTGGTGGCATCATGTGAGGTGGTGGCGTGTGTTTCAGCTTCACAAGTATCTGGCGCATCCTTGAAAGATCAGTGGGTTTTCCAGGCTTTGGGCCCTGGATGACGGTTATTGATGGTTTCTTTTCTTGATCCTTCTTGCCTCTCTTCTTCTCAATATTAGGAACCTCGCGAGGAATGAGCTCCGCTATTGCTTTCCAGTACTGTTTGTCGGCTTCTTTATGGAATTTCTCTTGATTGGCCAATTGTAGCTGTTCCATAACCAACCTCAACATCTAAATACTGCAACCACTAAAATATATAAAAAATCTAGCAAAAATGATTGTTCACTTGGAAACTCTTACCTTCTCCCTTTCTCTGTTAGTAGTTTTGTTGGTCTCAATATTAAGCTTTCTTTTCTCATAGAAAGCAATGATATACTCCTCAGCTTCTTGAATGATCTGCAGCCTCATTTCCTTCTCTCTACTTTCTTTCTCCTCGAGATGCATGGCATTTTGGCTGTCCAGCAAAAATGAAGCAGAAGCAATCATAAATCTAATTGGCAAAAATGTCAAAGGAACAATGAATCTTCACATTTATACTGCATGTGTCAGCGTATGGAAACAGCTAGCCATCAGATAAATCTCTGCATATCAGATACCCAAATGAATCAAGCATGGCAGCAATTTGAGACATAATACACCTCTAAACAGAATTTTATGATACTTCAGGAATTAAATCCCACTTGATTGGAGTGGTTGAAAAACCTAAGTTCCATAAATCTAGAAATATCCCAAGAATTCCATGACAAAATCCTAAACAAAGTGAGTCGCCATATAGCTTATAAAATCTAGAGTACTGACATCTAAAATACAAGACTATCTAAAAGAGGCACTTCATTTATTTCATAGCCTAGGATCAATCAGTGAATGAATTGGGAATAAGCCCATTGCTGGTTGCAACATTATCTATAAGTCCATTGAAAATAAATTAACAAGCCTTTCAACAATTCAATCTCAACCAATAAAGCACTCACCCCATCCAATGAATTTGAACTTTTGAGTACTCATGATGGAGATCCCAAGCCTAAACCAAAATTTATCTATATATTAAAGAGATAAAAATTCATCCCTAAAATCCCACGGTTACATATGTAGAAGTATAGATCCCAAATCTCCTGGTAGAACTGAGACTATAAATCTTACCGTACAAAGGAAGTCACAAGAAGACGAATCTTCTCATAACCCCTTAGATACGCACACACTAGCTAATAAGCTCTAACAGATCAAATTGAATTAAGTATCTGAAGAAGTTGAAGAAAATAGATTAAGCTTTACTAACTAAAAATGTATAATGGATCTCAGAAAGTTCTTAGCAAAGAAACATCAGATCTAAAACAAAAGAAACAGAGATCAAAGAATTAAAAACCCTCACCGCCGCCACTCGCGAAGAGCGTATCCTTCCTCAGGCTCCATCTCAGTAGGTGGAGGAAGCACCGGTCCATCCGATGCAAAAACGCCATCTCCATCTACATTAAAACCGTTTCCGTTGCCATTCTCAACATGGATCGGGCTAAACGGACTCTGTGAATAGCTAGGGTTGGGATCCACATCAATGGAAGAAGAACCGAATCCGAAAACATCAGGAGAAGAGGCGGAGACGTGATCAACGGAGACATCGTTACCGGGGAAGTCGCCGGTGCCAGTAGGGGCAAAGTTGGAGTAGGAACCGAAGTTAGTGTAGCTTTCATCATCGTCTTCTTGGAAGGATCTGTGATTGGAAGTTTGAATCTCCTCTCTATCGATGCCAAAGGAATCAAAAGAAGCCATGTGATCTTCTTCTTTTTCTTCTCCGAGCTTCAGATTTTTAAAGAAATGAAAAGTGATTCTGTAGAAACGGAGTCAAGTTTTTCTCAGTGAAATACTATAAGAAAGGAAGATTCAAACTTAGAAGCCAAGAGTTGCCTTTTGAATGCTTTTGTTTGTTTGACCTTTTTATATACTTTCCGGTGACGCAGAAAGGAATAGAAAACCAAAGAAAGTAAAGTAAAAATAATGGATTTTACTTTTACTTTTTACCTTTTTAACTCCAGGATAAACGACGTTGTTTTTGGAATTTGATAGATTTTCGTCTACACACATAAAACGACGTTGTTTTCGGAATTTGATAGATTCTATATTATATATTTTTCCTTGAAATTTAAATTGAAGATCTTCAATTCGAAATCCAAACCTAAAAATTATGACTTAATTTAATATTTTATTATTATTATTACAGTAAAAAAAATTTAAAATTTTCTTATTATTATAATTTCCTTTTTCTCATGTTAAGAAAATTTATTTATTTCATGTCCGCCAAAATTGAATAACCTGAGAAATGAAGTTGAAACCATAAGCTATTTTTTTAAACTCTTTCTCTCACTATACTTGCTTCTTTTATCAAGTAAAAATAAGAGGAAAATATTGTTTCGAATATCTTGCTGTATTTCCCATTTAAGGGTGAAAAAAAGCTTCACATATAGGAGTAGAACAATCCACAACTGAGATGAAAATTTTCTACCCATTTAACAGGTGAAAAACTGTATTACATTTGAGCTATGTCAAGGTCAGGATGCAGCTTCACCTTGTCACGAGGGCAACTCCAAAAGAAACTGGTTGATTAGCTTACAGTCGTCAATGGGTTAGTATTTGCAGAGACCCTGAATACCAGAGCCAGAAGCTGCTCTTTGATCCACACCGTTTCTGTTTCCGCTTACACATATGAACAATATTAACAAAATTCCAAACCGAGTAGACTCTCCCAAGGTACTTGCAGCATCAACCACACAAAAAAATTGGGATACATAGCACCAACCCTGCTTTGCGGCGTCAAGCTTCCAGGAAGTTTGACGAGAATTTAGTAGAGTGTATTACAGGAATTTCGATGGGGGCATTCAGAGAGGTGAGATAAAATTGACTTCAAATCCAGAAATATGAACATCATAGGAAGCAGTCACTGGGCAAAATCTGCAATAAGGCTGTTGTTCCACTTGGCTTCATTTCGCATATATTTAAGTTGTCTCAATGGTTAAGAGTCAACTGTTGGGGTCAGGATTAAACAGCCCTGCAGTCATCTATATCAAAGTGGAACTGAAAGGGTCCCATGGTTTTCAAGGAACAGGAGGTGCATTCTTGGGATATCTAGCAGAGGAGGGCATCCGCTGTAGAACTCGTGGGAACTCTGGCTTTGGACGTTTATTTGGCATCCCTTGCATTGGCCTTATCCACATTACCAAAAATACAAAATAAGAAAGCAGGGGTAGAAAAGAAAAAGGAAAACTCTAAATTCAAGTCCATAAAAATAATTTGGTGTCCGAAATAGTAAAATCATAAACAAATGTGACAACTATAAATGTCATCCACTTATAAAATGGAAAACTATCTAAACTTTGGAAGCTTCAGGACAAGGCAGAATGCCGAGAATTGTACATACTTTTGTTATAATATTTGATCCTGTTCTAAAATTTGTTGGGCTAAGCAATAATAATATGCAGATTTATCATCCCAAAAGGTGAAATTTACAAAAGTTGGAATTTCCCTTTTGTATAGGCAAGTTTTCAGACGTGGCCTTTTGTGAGTTTGGGCAAGTCATAATCTTATTCCCATGGCTCAATAATTAACAAAGAATGGAAAGAAAAAACTAATTACTAAACATGAGCACAAGCAAAATCACAGACCTTGGGGAACCCTGACGTTTTGGTGTAAATTGACCAAACATTGTTCTTAGATTTCCAAGGGCCTTTTCAGCAGCCTGAGGAATGACAAATTCAGGAGCTCAAATGCATCAATTAAGGTCCATAAATATTTAAACAAGAAGAGAGCATTCTCAGTCCCAGAAAAGAAGATTTTGAAAATGATAAAAGAGGTACCTGCATTCTAGCCTCATCCCACGTTGACCCAATTCCCTTCCCCATAACCTGTCCATCTATTTCAACCTAGAACAAGTGAAAACAAAGTCTGTTTACAATAACAGAAATAATAAAAACAGAAAGCCATCTATTAAGGCATTATTTTAATTTAAATAAAAAGGGAAGAACTGAAAGTCATCCTCATGCTATTTATCGTCATTCTTTGACAGCTCAAGTACTCAACAGGCCATACAAGTTAGCTTAAAGTCTCCCAATGCAGACCTTAAATTGTCAACTTTTCCCTCTCAATTCTCGTGTGCTTGAACTTAAATTCATTAATTCATTCAAGACATGGCTAACCACCAAAACATAGAAGGAATAACCATACAAAGTAGATGCGCCAAATGAAGTTAGGGACAGGCAAAATCTTCAGAATCTTAGGCCAAGCTCAATGCTATTCGGGTTCCAATTTTAATCACAAGGCTGTCCAACTAAAAATAGGAATCCCTATGATTTTCTCCCATAATTTTTATTCGTTGATCAAGTTTCCTCAAGAAGAAGTAGTTGGAATGAAAATTGTTTTTATGACTTGCTTAACTACAATAGTCAAGATAAGCACCTAGGAAGAAATGCATTCTCAAAATTCAAACAAAGTATAAAACCTAAGAAGTTGGAACAAAAATTTCTATGACTTATTTACCTAGAATGGTCAAGATAAGCACCTAAGAGGAAAGACATTCTCAAGAATAAAACATATCAAATGCAAACCTGTGCATGTACTTCATCTTTCTGGAGTGCATTAGATGAAAGTGGTGTCTGTGCCAAAAATTTAAACCCAAGGCCTTCCGTCATGCACTGGAATAAATAGTAAATCAACAATCAGAAAACCTCAGTGGCAGGAAGAAAAAACAAATATATCAGTAAAGATAAATCAGTTCCTTGGAACCTACAAATTCTTTAAGTGCAGTAATTGAGCCCATTGTTTTGTTAGAGCCTTCTAGCCTTGGATCAAGAAGTCTGGATGGATCTGAGGCAGCTAAAGATGAGACAGGCTCATCTTTGGGCAATGGCTGAATCCCAAAATTCAAGTTACCCACATAACCATTGTCGTTTGCACTAGAATATCTGCTTGTATCCCCATGCACAGCCCCATTATCAGGCTTAGCACATTGCATGTATATATCTGGAAAGTATTTTCAAAATTATCAATTATCGCATAGAAATGGTAGAGAGAACTTTTCATTCTGACTGTCTGACAGTAGTTAGAACCATGTTTAAGAAAACAGCCTAGATGAAACTCTGCAACAAATATGCTAAGCTAACATTTTAAATAAACTTCATATGACATGTCGAGTTCAAGGTATATAGTATGTCAATATGGAATTGGCTCAATTTGGACTTTTGATTCAGTGACAAAGCTCCAATTAGTAACAAGTCCAACATGCTGAAAATCAAACAGACAAGGAATCATCCAATCCAATGAGCATATAGGCAAATTTAAAAGTAATCATTTAATAGCTGCTAAGAATAATTCTACAGACCCAAACTTAATTGAGCAGTTGCCTGGTACACTGGATAGGCATGACACTCACTCTGGATGATGATAAAACAATTAACAAACGGGTAACTAGGCTATACACTGACATTTTATGCTAAGCAATAACACACTCATAATGAGGAAACTTACTAGCCAAGTTCTTAATAGAAACCTCAGCCGCAAGACGTTGGGCTTCCCTTCTTGTCCTACCAATTCCATCACCCACTTTTTCTCCTGCAAACCAAGCCTGAAAGAGTAATGAAAGGGATAAGCAGCGGCGCCAATTCCACCCATCTGGGAAAAAAGGTCATTTTGGACCTATACCACCCCCCTCCCTCCTTTTAATAAGACAAATTAAGCAAAGATAGAGTGCATCAAACTAGATATTACAAATTCAGATATCGAACTTCCTAATAGATTACATGTTGTTGTAAATCTTTTAAATTCCCTGGTCTTTCAAAGCATTACGTACACCTAGGTTCACTTAAGCTAGCAATGAGCAATGTGTGTGTATGCATGTGTTCCTATTATATATTAGAAAACGAGTTATTCTTTGTGCAGCTTGGTAACCAAATATGCAATTATTAGCTCTAAAATAGAACACCGTCCTATTTATTTTAAATTTTTTTTATTATTATTTTGACCAGTATGTAGTTGAAATGCATGCTTTCTTGGTTGTCTCCTAGCAAAACAATAGGCTTATCAATACAATTCCTATCAGATAAAAAAGGTCTGTGTTATATATCCAGAAATTTGCTCCAAGTTTCTTTTATGGACCAAGTCACCATAACAAAATATTGCGCACATCAATTGTTTTGATTGGACAAGTAGATTATTTCATGTTTACTGAAAGTATTACGAAGCTTAAAAAAAAAATTGAGCCAAAGAGCATAGAAAACCTCAGTGGAAAACTGCAGATCTCTGTTATCAACCAATCCAGGCTTGAATTCCACCTGTAAGTTCACATTTAAAGTTATATACACATACACGTGAAAGGGGAATATCCACAAGGAATAATGCAATATAAGGGTACAATATGAATGAATTGTTGGGCCTGATTTTTTTTTTTGACCTCAAAATGCAACTTCTCCTTTTACCTTGGTTCCACACTTCGTTGCAATTTCCTGCAACACTCCAACTGGAGTTTCTGCACTTGGAACAGCTCGTTCAGATTCAAAATCAGGATCCCTGTTGCTGGAAGATGATCGACTCAATGGAATTTCCTCCCCTTCAAAACAAAAGACCCAAATATAACACCACTCTAGTAATAGAATACCATGAAAACAGATCATGCAGACAGGGTGAGGGGGCAGCACTACTCTGCAAGTTGACTAGTTTCTACTTGAGATTCAGAAGATGTTTATGAGGACTCAGAAGCAGTGCTTTGTGACTCTCATGCCTAAATTCATAAATCATAATGTCAACAGAAATAACAGTGTAAATTGGCTTTGCAGTATCCATCTCAAACACACCAATAAGGGAGGCTGAAATAAAATTGTGAAGCTCAATCTTGCTGATGGGCACAGATGGGGTTTGAGACAATATATGCTATTTTGTCTTATTACTAACCTGAGGGAGAATGATAATTTGATATTGCATGGTTTAACCTCAACCGATTATCCCGATAAGGTGCCTGCATCTAAAAAGGCATTATCAAGGATTGATAACTTTACCCTTTCAAATTTCAACATTAAAAATTGAGTGTCAGACCAATATAGAAACAACTTACAACTTTTGGCAACCTTTGATTCTCTAGAAGCATTCTATCAGATGGAATAGAATTTTCAACCTTGGGGAAAAAGGAGGGATGATGAGGTAGGTGCTTTTCTAAGTGCATTGGTTCTGATTCCAGAGGAAATTCCCGGGGTACTGTTCGGTTCAGTTGCCTAGGGCTCATTTCTTCTTCCACTGGAACCCAGCTTCCACGGGATGGAACACATGGAACTGAAACTTGAATTGAAGGTCTTACAGGAAACTGTGATTCACTTGGCGTATTCTCTCTCATATCTTGCCCGTGTTGCAATATAAGAAGCCGTCTCCTCGTATCAGGATCCAATTCTGATTCTGGCACCTCGCCCTCTTCTCTAGCAGGAGAACTTTGCAAGCTTGGTTCTGGAGGACCAACCTGAGCCAATGGTTTAATTAATGAAGCTGCCTGAGGGAACTGCATGCTTGAAAATGGAATAACTGAAGGCTGTGATGTTGAAACAGGAATTGAACTAGAAGAAGATGCCACTGTGTACTGAAGAGAAGGAACAACCCTTGGATCTAAATTAGTGACCGTTAAAGGAAACATTGGCGAAGCTGAAATTGCTTCCTGAATAAAAGAAAAAAGTAAAAAAATAAAAATAAAAATAGAAATGAAACCAATTTTAATTAGAAGGCACTCATATATGCAAATATGATCAATCACCATAACTTGACATCAACATTCCATGGGCCTTTCTGATTCACTATGAGTATAGAAGATAATGCTCTGTCAAATTTACATGATTCTAAATAAAGGCACATCAAAATATACAAATCAAGTTGGTGCATGAGAATCCTATTTACCTTTAGCCGTTTTTCAACCTCAGCATCCACCATGCCATCAAAAGAAAGCGGATCTCTTTGTCCATTTGAAGTAGAAGCATCATCCTAAAAGCAACAAAAATATTAATTATAAACAAATCAGAATATAGACAAGAGATAAGGAGAAGAGAAAAGTACGAAAGCCCAGGCCTAGCATAAAGGTATCAATTAGAAGGATGTGTCAATAACTCTCAAGGCCCAAAATATCAAAGACAACTAACCTCTGAAACTAAATAGCTGCTCACATCAGGAGGAGAAGGAATGTCATTAAAATCATCTTCATACGAAATCTCAAGTATCCTTTGTAGAAGATCATCATCAAATTCTCTGTTAACCATATCCAATGACAAGTCATGCCCAAAGAATATAATATGCATGAACAAATTAGACCATAAAAATAATAGTTCAGAAACATAAGTTCGTGTTAACATTCTTACTTGAAGAAACCACCTCTGACATTGCACGCAACATTTCTTGCTACACACAACACTGGAACAGCATTACTTGCCTACAACATGAAGAATTAAGATGAGTGCATGCTGCTATGGCATGAAGAAATATTTAGAGTGCATAAGAATATGCGATATTGAAATATTGCAGTTCCCAACTATATAGAAAATGACTATAGTTATACCTCAGCTTGTGGAGCATAGTATGGAGCAAATGCAGGAACAACATGCACCCGAGGTTGATCTTTCTCATCCCACACTTTTAAGCGATCATCAATAACCAACGCCATTTTAGGATGGCATATTCCATCTTGAAAAACATTGAACAATGACTTCCTTGAACCTATAAATACATAACCAAGAAACTAAGCACTGGCAGAAATACAACAGCTAAATAGGTGAAAATTACAAAACTAAAGACATATTATCTCAACTCAAAAGCCAGCTGAAAGGAGTGAAAGCCATCTGCCACCTGGACCATATCACTTACCAGACTTGACACACACAATTCGGTCCAATAATTCTTTTGAGTTTATCAAATTTGACTCTGGATCAAGAAGCCTCCACATTTCTAAAGCATAATCTCGTTCAGCCATTGTGCAAACGTAAACTTCAAAACGCTTACGGCCTCTAGCAGTCAAGTAACTTCTCAGTTCTTCCCATGCAGGTCTCAACTTCACAAGAACACTTGTATCACGAATCTAGAAAACAGAAAAGTTAATTGAAATTTGAATGAAAATCATTGCATGTGCACACACAAACTAAGAAATAAATATGCAAGCACTGGAGGAGGGAAGGAGGGGACCAAAAGGGGCCATGGGGGGGGGGGGGGCGGGGGGGGGGGGGCCGCGGGGCCGGGGCCGGCCGGGGGGGGGGCGGGGGCGGGGGGGGGGGGGGGGGGGGGGGGGGGGGGGGGTGGGGGGGGGGGGGGGGGGGGGGGGGGGGGGGGGGGGGGGGGGGGGGGGGGGGGGGGGGGGGGGGGGGGGGGGGGGGGCGGGGGGGGGGGGGGG